>JBAKBP010023511.1:7500-36810 GCA_037953745.1 Lithodes maja
GGGCCTTGGGTGGGGCTTTGGTTTCTCGGGCGTTTCCGCGCCCTCCTCAGCTCCCTGCCTTAGAGTGGCTTCGGTCACCTGGGTTTTGTTAGTGGTAAGCAGGGAGGGTTTTGTGGGGGCGCTCTATGGCCTTGGCCTTGCTCGGGACCTTGGGGCTGTTCGGCCAGGCAGCCTGGGGAACAACAACAACAACTCCCTTTACCATTTTTACTACCACAGATCCTTCTAAAAGTGCACAAAATAGTCTAAATATACCAATAATACAATTAAAAAGACGTCGCCGGTACAGAAGGGGTTAAAAATACAACACACGGAATTTGGTCAAGCCCCGACGCCTTCCTCTCCTCCTCCAACTACCTTCCTCACCCACTACTATAGTCTATTCGCTGTAAGTAGGCGAACAATCATGACCTCTAACCTCTGTAACTCAAAAAAGACGAGAAATCGAGCTAATATTTCTATCATTTGGGAAGAGTCAGTCAAGGAATCGGTGTGGAAATTTACAGCCAATTAATTTTGCTCTAAGCCTTTTTGAGTTACAGAGGATAGAGGTCATGATTTCTCGCCTACTTACAGCGAATAGACTAGCCCTATAGTTCCTCTATTCCCTTTCTTGCTTCGAGGAACTTAAGGGGAGATGGTTCACGTTTTGGGCGACTTCTGCATGTATTCATATTTTTCTAGTTTCCTTCCTAGACCTCCATAAAAAAAAAAAAAAAAAAAAACATTCATTAGATCCCCCTTCTAGATTCATTTGTAAATTTTTCGGTAGAAAAATGTCCCGGCCGAAGGCCGGTTCTCCCAACATTACAGGCTCACTATCGTTCTCCAGGGAAAAAATCGACACCTAAGTAGCACGAAAGGTCTAAATATTGACGACAAAATGGGACAAAAGGTCTTAAAATCGACTACCTAATGGGGCAAACATCTTAAAACTAATGGGGCTAAACATGAGGGAGAAAGTGGTCCAGAAAACCGGCCCATGTCCTCTTAAAGTGATGTAAGTTATGAACAGGTTTACGAGACTCTTATATTCACGATATGTCATATTAATCAATGTGAAGCCAGTACGTATGCAGTCGTTTAGTATAATTAATCTCGCAATCCTTGTGGAGTATAGAATTAAATAATAATATTTAAATTTTGTAGAAATTACTACACACCAAGCTAATATTATACTCCAGCCATCTGGAGTAATTTCTACAAAATAAGCCTATCCAGTATAATAATGGAGATGGTATTGGGTGAACTAGCAACTTGGTTGAGCCCGAGAACTTTCAGTCTTCTACTGTACTTCTCACTTCTCCGCTTGTTCTTCCCCTGTCCAATTACTGTCTTTCCTATACTACTCCAGCCATCTGGTCTGGTCTGAACTAGCCAATTCAAATATTTCAATTGACCACTTGCGAGTAATAATAAATAAAACTAAAGCAATAAATAAATTCAAGCCGCAAATATCAAATCCTTAACCCCATTCAGTACCGTTGATGTATTTTTCATTTGATTACGGTAATTATTAGGCGATTTTATTCAGCTTAGAACGGACGTTTAGCAATTAGGAAGCCACAGACTATCTCAAACTTTGTTATCATCACAGATCCTTCCTAACTTGCATACAATATCCTAAGTATAGCCAAGATAATCTATTTTAAGGGGTGTGGTGGAGTGGTCATGCCACTGGATTGGTAATCTAATGGACCCGGGTTCAAATCCCGATATGTCAATGGGAAGATATTATTGTGATTGAATTTGTGCTGTACTTAGTATCAGTGCATTACCACAAAGCCCACCGAAATGCCAAAAAAATACCCTCATTGTTCCCTGATTAAATAACACTATGAATATTCCCATATTCAAAATATGTTACAGGGGGACAATGCCTAGTGAGTTCACTGCTCAATAGGTGGCGTTCTGAGAGTGAGGGTCTGAGTCTGGAGGGTGAGACGGTGAAGCACTTGAGCGAAGCAACCGGCCGCTTCAGAGATGGAGCTGCTTCGAGCCATGATGGATGCTTCACATGTCTCACTCCCCAGGCTGGAACAAGACCTCACGGGCTTCACCGTGTTGAGCGGTGGAATGTACAGGCTCTCAGCCTATGCCCGAGAGGGAGTAGTTGGAATATAGATTATTTTTTTTTTTTTTTTTTTTTTTTTTTTTTTTTTTATCAATTTCACTCCAACACCAAACACCTCCCAACGAAATTAATGAAAGCATGTGATCCACCGGGATTCGAACCTGGGTTATCACACATATTTTAACCACTACTCCATGAAGGCACTTAAAAACGATAACTAATATAAATAAGTTGGTTTCTTATTGATAGAAAATCGACTGAATTTAGTTATAACTGTGTTGGTGGTGTAATGGTTTATATGCTTATGTTCTGGGTGTGGTGTGCCGAGTTCGAATGCCGGGAAGACCATATGCTTTCATTAGTTTATTCAAGTACATTGGGGTTTGTAATGAATTATTAATGTTAAGAACAGGGTGTTACTTATATATCTATATACGTGGACTATAGCCGTATTTGTATAAGTACTTCTGTTTTGCTTTTTTTTTTTTTTGTTTTTTTCTATATTTCAATTACTCCCTCTCGGGCATAGGCTGAGTAGCCCTTACAATCCACCGCTCAACACGGTGAAGCCCGTGAGGTCTCGTTCCAGTCTGGGGAGTGAGACATGTGAAGCATCCATTCATGGCTCGAAGCAGCTCCATCTCTGAAGCCGCTGGTTGCTTCGTTCAAGTGCTTCACTGTTTCACCCTCCAGACTCAGACCCTCCCTCACTCTAAGAATGCCACCTATTGAGCAGTGAACTCACTAGGCATTGTCCCCCTGTAGCATATTTTGTATATGGAAATATTCATACAGTGCTATTTAATCAGGGACCAATGAGGGTATTTTTTTTTTTTTGGCATTTCGGTGGGCTTTGTGGTAATGCACTGATACTAGGTACAGCACTAATTCAATCCCAATAATATCTTCCCATTGACATATCGGGATTTGAACCCGGGTCCATTGGATTGCCAATCCAGTGGTGTAAGACCACTCCACCACACCTCCCCTGTTAAGGGGAGATGGGTCGTTTTTCTGGTCCCCCTTCTTCCTCATGTTTACCCTCATTAGTTTTCAGATTTTATGACGTTCGGTTCATTAGTTTGGCGATTTTAAGACCTTTCGCCCCATTTCTCTGTCAATATTAATGCTTTTCGTGTCATTTAGGTGTCGATTTTTTCCTCGCGAGCGATAGCAAGTCTGTATTTTAAGAGAAACCGGCCCTCGGCCGGGATATTTTACTATCGAAAAATGTACAAATTTATAGGTTATAATACATATAGTAAGACATGTTAAAACGCATCATACAGTTAGACTCTCTCTCTCTCCTATTCACTATTCCGAGGCTTCCCTATTCTTTCTCCCCGTATTGAGTCTGTAATCCTCCCTCCCCCCTCTTCTCCCTCCCTTGCCTCCTCACCTATTCTAACCTTTTTTTTCTGAGTCCCTGCAACATTTTATAGGTCTCTCCATTCAGCACTTAATCTCTCTCTCTCTCTCTCTTTCACACCTCATTCACCATGTCTCCTATTTTCTATCCTTTCTCAATCATGCTTGACCTTTCTCGTTCTCCTTCGTCCAAGAGGGAAATTGCTCGCGCGCGCTCTCTCTCTCTCTCTCTCAACTTTCCTTTTCTATCGGATATACCATCTCTACTAGAATTAAGTCCTGACCACCTCGTTTGGATCGTAAGGTCTGTGTGGCCGTATCTATGTAAATCTATGTAAATCTCTCAAAATTGTGATATACATGATGCTGGTCAACATAAAGATATATGTTATACAATATCATTCTGTGCAGTTTAAAAAGGATCTGTGGTAGTAAAAATGGTAAGCGAGATAGTTCGAAGCCTGTTGATTGATGGAGGGCCTTTTTAAGCTGAATGAAATCGTCGAATAGTAGCCAACGTCACCCATACTGAATGGGTTAACTACTAACTACTCAATCCGCCATTAATCTCATCCCACCCGTCCTCTCATATCCTTTTACGGTTCCCATTCAAGCTTAAATCTCACTCTCACACACACCGACAAAAAAAAAAAAAACACACACACACACACACACACACACACACACACACACACACACACACACACACACACACACACACACACACACACACACTCTCTCTCTCTCTCTCTCTCTTATTCACCTACCTGTACTCCAAGACATTTGCAGCGTCCATATTATGTTTTACCATCTCCATTCAATCCATAACCTCTCTCCCTCTCCCCCCCCCCTCTCTCTCTCTCTCTCTCTCTCTCTCTCATTTTTTCTAAATGTCTCCTTTCAATCCCTCGCATCGCTTCTCGCCAATATTTTATTGAGTCTCCTTTCTTTTTCTCTCCTGCCTCCTTCCTATTCAGTCCGTCCATGGGGGATTTTACCTCCTTGTTCTCCCAATTACTGCCTCTGGCTCCCCCCCCCCCAATCTCTCTCTCTCTCTCTCTATATATATATATATATATATATATATATATATTACTTGTTCTTTCAGTCTGTTCGTCTACTAATTTAGCTCTCTATATTCTAGAATAATTTCAACTACGGTACAGTCACGTATTTAGCTTAAACTCACCCTAACTCTATTTCCTTTGTTGTTGCTAATCTCTCTCCTCCCTCCCCCACCCCGTATCCCTTCTTACTCTCACTCTCTCTCTCTCTCTCTTTCGGTACATGAAGTTTCTGTTAATCTATTCTTAAAAAAATTCCAGTTCCTAGTTTTCTTTTTGGTTTAATGGCAGTCTTTAACCCTTACTGTACCAGAGTATATTACCATAAATGCACCGTCCAGTATCAGGCAATGTGGCCAAAATGGCTTCAGAGGCAAGATAGAACAACCTCCCACCTCAAATGTTGATTAAGCACTGGCCTAGACAGCCTGTGGAGGCTTGCAACCAACCTAAGAAGTGTTGCCAATTCCTTAGAGCAGTGTTTCATGGTACTAGCTACAGCCTGATACTGGCAGTTACAAGGACTGCATATTACTAACAGCCGTCGCTGGTACTGGCGAGTGACTTATTTACGGACGGCCGTCGCTGGGATAGTACACGTTAACACGCTGTGGGAATTTTTTGCTATATTAGGGTCATTCAGGCACTCCTGAATGATTAAGCAAGTGTCTGAATGAAATGAAATGTATTCAGCCCAAAACTAGAAGAAAATAGCTTCAAAATGACACCAGAACGAGCTTCTTATCGCACAGGCTTCACCCGCAGCGCTACCATTGACATTGACAAATTATTTGTTAATAATGAGCAATGTTGCACTACATTTGCCTTTGTTAGCACTGCATAGGTCTCGCAAGATATGGCTCTCGCCCCTCAGTGCCCCAGCTGCCGTGCTGGAGAGCAGACAGGGGGCCTGTCACGCTCCAGCTCACTCACACTCGTCTGCACAGACTAGAAGAGGCTTTAATTAAGGGCATGTAATTTGCTTTCAATTGCCAGAACGTTCCTGAACAGGTCCCGCAATGAGAGGGTTAAACGTCCTATTATAAATTTTTCACTAGTAGGGAACCTTTGACTGTTGGTGCTTGCTTTCCTTTGTACAGTATTATCTTTCTCTCCCCATCTTCAAGCTCTTTGTTTCCCTATACTGTTTTTATCTCTTTTTACTATTACCAATTTAGCCTCTCTCTCTCTCTCACACACAAACACACACACATTTACCCCTTCAACCTCTCTCTGCTACTCTCATTCAATCAATATAACTGAAATTCCACCGGCTTTCAGTCCCGCTATAGGCACTTACTACCAATCCCTTTAGACGTCCAGTGGCAATCAATTAAGGCCGAATCACACGAACGCTTTCCCGGAATTGGGCTCGACAATTTTAGTTCGGTAGCTTTTGACTTGAATTTTTAAATGAATTCGGCAATAAAAATATGATGAAGCTTCAGACTAGGTACCATAAATTTGACAAAACAGAAAAAAATGTAAAAAAAGAAGCTGTTTATAGAAAATTGCTAGAATATTCCTTAGTGTGAACTGCCTTCAGTTTCTCTTTCAAGTAGTGTTTATCCTTTGCCATTCATCCTAATGGCTACCGTGCTTAGAATGCATTAATTAGGCAAGCGACATCATGATTTTGTCTGGTCAACTAATTTGGGTTAGTCCCCCATCCCTGACTAATGAATTACCAACTTCGATTGGCATGGACAATATGGGTCTTGCTACAACAAATACTCACGTTTTCTATGATCAATAAGAAGGTAGCCATTTTTATAAAGTCTGGCTTGCAACAAAATAAATAAATAAATAAATAAATGAAAACAAAATAATAATAATAATAATAATAATAATAATAATAATAACTCAAATAATAATAACAATAATAGTTTATAATCTCGTGTACACAATATAGTTTAATTGCACGAGCTATTTCCCCAGCAATTTTGATTTAATGCATACATACATACATACATAAACACATGGCCTACAGTAGCCTATATAGAGAGAGACAACCCCAATGCACTGAAGTCATATTACAGTATTGTAGATGCTTGGTTTACTGTTACTGATAATTCAAAGAACATCAGACGAAAAGAGGCGACTTCACTGGCGGGATTCTGGACCACTTTCTCCCTCATGTTTAGCCCCATTAGTTTTCAGATGTTAAGATGTTTGCCCTATTAGTTAGTTGATTTTAAGAGCTTTCGCCCCATTTCTTTGTCAATATTTAGAACTTTCGTGCTATTTAGGTGTCAATTTTTCCCCTGGCGAACGATGGGAAACCTGTAATGTTGGAAGCCGGGACATTTTTCTACCGAAAAATTTACAAATTAATCTAGAAGGGGGATCTAATGGATTTTTTTTTTTTTTTTTTAATTTGATGGAGGTCTAAGGAGGAAACTAGAAAAATAATGAATAAATGCAAAAATCACCCAAAAAGTGAACCATCCCCCCCCCCCCCCCCCTTAAGAGCCATTTGATAGTGGCTTAAGATGAGGTACAGTTCCTTCCTGCGAAAGGTACATTTACTCAACGATAATATCCAAGATCAACAAGTAGAAATGCAAAATATTCTAAATGGCATTGCTACCCAGACAAGATGGATTTTTTTTTTTTTTTTTGCTAAGGGCTACATAAATCAAACGAATCCGACAAACCCGTGACAAACATGTGGCATTTGTGAACGTGCCAATAGACGACAATATTACCGGAGAGAGAGCTTGTGTAACTCCATCTCTAGTCAAATTCTCCCAATTTTTCACTCATGCCTATCTCGGTCAAGTCTCTTTCTCTATGTCACTACTATCCCATCAACCTCAGGGAGATCTTGATCAGCCAAACCTCACTAAATTTAACCTGAACTTTGTACCCCCCCCCCCCTCTCTCTCTCTCTCTCTCTCAACTACTTTTATTAGTAGCCATGTTCTCAGTCAAATTTCTTCTAAATGCCTAAAAGCTCTTGCTCATTCCCTTTACATTTTCACTCATCCTCAGCCACTATCTCCCACATTATTAATTATCTAAAACAGTCAAATGTCTGAAACATAACCATCTTTAGAGTGTTATTGTTTTCATTCAGTCTTTCTCCTAACATTCAAGTTCATTCATTCACGATCTCTCTTACTCTTTTAATAATAAGGGTCTTACCCATTCGCCGATTCTTAAACAAATTGCTCTCAATCGACCACTCCCCCATCTCCCCCACCCCTTCTCTCTCTCTCTCTCTCTCTCTCTCTCTCTCTCTCTCTCTCTCTCTCTCTCTCTCTCTCTCAGCCACTAATAACAACTCTCGGTCAAAAGGTGCGCCACTCCTTCACCCAAACTCATTTTCTGTCGATCTCATCCAATCATATTTCAGATACAAAGTTAAACTAGATCATTATCTAAGAAAATACACAACCTCCCCCTCCCTTCCCCCCACCGTCTTTCTCTCTCTCTCTCTCTCTCTCTCTCTCTCTGCCACTAAACTCTACTTACGCCCATTCACCAACCCCCACTCCTCAGCCCACAAACGTTTACTTGTCGTCAGCTGATTGGATAGGTGGCCCCACGCTGAGCTCCCATTGGCTGCCTCCTTCCCGCCAGACAGCTGAGAGCTGGGTGAAGGCCCCCTATTGGTCGGCCGCTTTGTTTACATTTTCTCATGCTCTGATTGGTTGAGCTCTTTCCGGGTTCCTTTTTTTTTCACATGTTTTTATACTTATGTATTTACAATTTTATGTAGCTGAGCAGCTCTCTGTTATGTTAGGGCAGATATTTTCATATAAACATGTACTATCTGCACTCTCAGTATAAAACTGAATATAGAATAGATATAAAAGATAACTATGCTTGGTAACACAACAAAAATGATAGGACCAGACCGAATTGGAGGCAAGGCCGATGATTTTTGTTTTGTAAATGTAAACATTACCCCAGTAAATACCTTAATATATATATATATATATATATATATATATATATATATATATATATATATATATATAATCAACTAAAAGAAAAAAAGAAAAAGAATAATCGTGTGAGGCTCAGGGATAGAATTAGGTGAAGTCACAAATGGTGGAGCCAGTGAATGAGCTAAGTGAGGGCATTAGGTGACTGAGAATTAGTTGAGGGTGAGAGGCCGATTTGTGGGAGATTGTGGAAATGTTATAGATATACAGTATAGATAGATACAAAAACAGAAAATAAAAGGCATTTTAATAGAAGGTGATAGCGTTTACCTTTCAGTCTCTTGAAATCATATACTACTTTTTAGTCCAATGCGAAAATACCAGAAATTAATATGAAAAAATACTAGCTCATCGATAGTTGACAGAAAAAAAAAAAGCTCGTGTGACATTGCCTATTAGCGAGCACCTTTTGCCGGCAATTCTATTGTTCTTATCTTCAAATCATAAGGCATTACCATAATAATCAGAGTTCAGGTTTCTAAAAGAATAAGAGTCCAACAAATGATAATATACGAAAATGAAATAATAGCAAATAAATACAACTTCGTAATGTTGCCAACCAAAATAAAAAGGCTAATAGAAAATTGCCCCCCCCCCCCCCCCCAAAAAAAAAAAAAAAAAAAAAAAACTCAGCACGAGTAAATCCCCATAAAAGGTAATGTTCGGCAATTTTCGATGAGCGAATCTTTTCTCTTATTATTTTGGGGTTCTTTCGCATTGGAATCAGAAACTAGATTTAACCCGTACAGCCCCAGCGACGCGTCTGACGCGTCGGCGATGTATGTAACGCACAGCCCCAGAGACGCGCCTGACGCGTCACCCTAATTGCGCCGACCGTAACCTCAGGTGTAGCCACTTAAGAGGGCTCAGATTTGTATGGGAACTGTGTACGTATCCCACGCAACCGTGCTGATGGTTGAAAACTCTCAAAGTCCACGTGCGTGCGCGCAAGCGCGCAATAACCTAGGTTTTTGGGATAATTGCCTTCAATTTTTTACTCTTGTAAAATCCGTTTTCGGGGTCTCTGGAGGACCATTTTTTAAGCTTTTTGAGCGGTTTTTCGTGGTTTTTCCTTCATTCCTAACCCATTCGCTATTGTTTCTGGAATAAAACCATTTTTTGAAAACCGGCCGGGTTCTGGTGCGCAAACATTACAAAACTAGCCGGGGCTCCACGGGTTAAGGTAGATGTTAGGTAATGTAATTGCTATGTAAAAAAAATTAAGTTGCCAGATTACAATTGCTCGTAAAACTTGACGGAAAAATATACTGTGTGACACGCCTTTCAAACTCTGAAACGTTTATAAATAAAGAAAAAAGAAAAAGGAAAAAGGAAAAAAGAAAATCATTGTCTGGGCCAAATTAGTGATTCTGGGAAAGTTATCACCAGAGAAAATAAAAATCATTGGTTAAACAAGAACCAGCGTAAAGATTTTTCCTCCCCGAATAATTAAACTTTCGAGTCCAAGGGCTTTATGTATTTTTAACACTTTTAAGGGAAGGCATTTGGTTTATTTATACCCTTCATGTTTACCTTATTCGATATGAGATTTTAAGACGTTTGCTCAATTGGTTCGATGATGTTAAGAACTTTCGCCCCCATTACTTGTCAATATGAAGACCTTTCGTTCGGTAGCGAGCCTGTAATTTAGTAAAAAACGGAAATCAGCCAGGACATGTTTCTACCGAGAAATGTACAAATTTATCACGAAGGGTCTTTGAGAGAATTGGGATTATGTGCTTGAAGGGGTTAATAACATTTTATGATAGTAACTTGATAAAAAACAAAAAAAATCTATCTATATATTGCCGGACGCCATGATCCCCGAAGGGATGGCCACGAACGAAACGCCCCCATGCACCTCTGTCCCTAGTCAATCGACGCCCCTCCTCCCATCCAGCACCGCTTGCACGCATATACTTCTTAACTTCATCCTGTAATCAATATGACAGAACTAATTATTTCATAAACAAATACAAACAATTTATAGAACTTGAGTCTTTCGGTGTAAACAAAGCAATGAATGCGCAGGCAATATATTCTATTTTTTATTTAATATTTACACCCTATATTTTTTAAATATTATAATAAATATTAATGTTCGTTTTTTTAAAGCAAGACTGCAAAACTACAATATAGGCTATGCATTGCGGTAAATAGCCTAATAATAATAATCGTCTGGTAACTTATATAGCGCCCGTTCTCCTCCTTCGAGGATTCACAAGCGCTTGGCTTTCTTCAGTCTACCAGAGACCATTACCCATCCCCCTTGCTCATAGGGAGATGGTAACCGCCGGCTATATCCCAGAAAAACTTTTCAATCTGAGCGGGGATTGAACGCTAAACCTTCAAGATGGGATTCAGGCACGCTATCAACTGAGCCAGCCGGACGGCTGGATAATCAGTCATTTTCTCTTGTACTTAATTTAACTTAACTCCAAATTTGTTTATATATTAGTCGGGTTATCTGACAACAAAGAAAGGACAATTATGTTCTCTTGTATTTTGACAAGATATCAATGAACAAATATAATGTTCCTCTCCTCACACTTAAATGTCTCTCTCTATTTCTACATAATATTCGTGTTACATGGGAACAAGGAAAGCAAATATATAAAGTGTTCAATAAAACACTAAGGTTGGCAGTAAAAGTCAGTCAGTCAGTAGTCAATCCCATAATCCTTGAACGGGGTAAGAGTGGGAGATTTTTTTATTTGTATAAATTTTTCAATTTTACTACTTTTATTTTCTCTCTCATAACCCTGGTTAAAACATGTGTACAGATGAGTTTGATTTCTAGAGTGTTTGTTTGAGGTTCGTTTCATATTTTAACATGGTTACATTATTAGAAGACAGGTCTAACTACTGGTACGGGTAAATTAGGTTTTGCAATGGATTTTGGTGTGATGCAATTAATTCTGAACTTAATATTAACAGCCAATCACTCTATCTATCTATCTATCTATCTATATACTGCACCGTAAAGACACTTCTTCGAAATATATTAATTAATTTTTGATAGAAAAATGTCCCTGCCTAGTTCCTTTTAAATTACAGGCTCGCCATTGCTTGCCAGGAAAAAATCGACAACTATATGGCACGAAAGGTCTAAAATATGGCATATATAATTATATATATATATATATAGAGAGAGAGAGAGAGCGAAATGTCTTTAAAATAGCCTAACTAATGGGGCGAACGTCTTATACTCTCAAAGGTAATGGGTCTAAACACGCGGCAGAAGGGGGTCCAGAAAAAACCTCCCCTAAATGTATCAAATGTCTTCTCTATTCGAATTTTCTTCGTGAGTGAAAGCAAGGCTGCAATTTAGGGAAAACCAGTCTTTGGCTTTCTACTGCAAAAATGCACAAAAATCTCTGGAAGTGGTGTCTTGAGGAGATATTTTGGTAAACATTGAAGACAGCCTTTTTACTAGTTATTTTGTTTTGTTTGTGTTAGGTTAGGTTAGGTAAAAAGGCTGTCCGGGGTCTTTTCAATTTTAAGCTTAATGAAGGATCTACGGAGGGAAAAAAAAATAGTAACAAGGAAAGAAAAAACAATTATTGATCAAAATATACTTGGTGCCGAAACATCACTTATTAGCCCGACTGTACCAGCTGTCATTACGTTTGGCTTGCTCTGTGCTGTATTCTTGTCTGTCAGATGTTGAATAGGGTGGGTAAGTGTAGGAACATGTTTGTATATCTCGTTTGGGTTGCTCTGTGTTGTATTAATGTCTGTTAGATGTTGAATAGGGTGGATAAGTGGAGGAACATGTTTTTATATCTCGCTCGATATGAAGAAATGAAGCTTAGATATTGCTGATACCAATTATCGATATATAAAATACTTGGTGCCGAAACATCACTTATTAGCGCGACTATACTTACCCCATAGATTGACGGGAAACTTAAGGGGTTAATGCTTGTATATATTTTATATATTTTTTTTAGCTTCCTCGCTAGATCCTTCAAGATAAATTTTTAAATTTTTCGATAGAAATATTTCCTGGCCGAAGGCCGATTTTTCTTAAAGTTACAGGGTCGCTTCCGCTCGCCAGGAAAAAATTGACACCAAAATGGCACGAAAGGTCTTGAAATTGACAACGAAATAGGGCGAAAGGTGTTAAAATCGCCAAACTAATGGAAGGAACATCTTAAAATATCAAAACTAATATGCTAAAAGCAAGGGAGAAGGTGGTCCATAAAAAGCGAGTAGTACCCCCTTAATCCATTAGCAGCTGATTGATCAAAACCTTAACCCATGAGGATTATGCCGCGTTTTGACATTTTATATCATTAGTCGACTGTATACATCTTAGGAAGGATCTGAGGGAGTTAACCCGTACAGTACCGGTGGCGTACATTTTACCATATTCTGGACACTATTAGACGATTATATTCAGCTTAGGAAGGGCCTCTAGTAATAATAAGACTTCAAACTATCTCAACCAACCCTTTTGACTACCACAGATCCTTCCTAAGCTGCATAATATCGTCTAAATATAGCTAGAATTAAATATAATACACGTCGCTGGTACTCAAAGGGTTAAAAGGGTAAAGACTACCTCAATTAAGCTTCCGACTTCCATAAGCCCTTCCTAATCTAAAGAAAATCGTCGAATAATAGGCATAGAGGAGAAAATATATCCGCAGAAATACCTTGAAAAGATTATGGGGAGATGGGCCCATTTTTTGGTATGTTATTTAAATTATTCCTTCATTTCTTAGTTTTCTCGCTAAACCTCCATCAAGCTTAAAGAAACACCCCCTAGACCCCTCTGCAAGATAAATTTATATATTTTTCGGTAGAAAAATGTCCCGGCCGAATGCCGGTTCCTCTTAACATTTCAGGCTCGTTATCGCTCGCCAGGAAAAAATAAACCCCTAAATGGCACGAAAGTTCTCAAAATTGACAACGAAATTGGACGAAAGGTGTTAAAATCGCCTAACTAATGGGCCGAACGTCTTATAATCTCAAAACAAATGGGGATTAACACAAGGAGAAAGGGTACCAGAAAAACAGCCCATCTCCCCTTAACAAAAACATTACTAAAAATAATATTTGTATCACAGCATATCATCAGTCAGGAGCTATATAAACGATTAAATCTTACTCTATATTACCAAACTACTTATGTATCTGAAATTTTACGTAATTTATCCATTTATAGTCTATGCAAATATATGACCTACGAGCAGGTTACTCGTCGCACCTTAACCTAGTCATGTCACGTCATATCCATCTGTCTATCCATCTATCTATCTATCTGTCTGTCTATCCATCCATCCATCCATCTATTAATTAATTTATTTATTCATTCACCTACCTACCTACCTACCTATCTATCTATTAATATATAAACAACCGATAGACAGACATAGCAAAGAAAGGGGGAACTCTTGAAAAATCCCTGAGTGAATTATAATTCCCTTGCATACATTTACATAACAAAACAGCCCAAATAATAAACACTGATAGATATAATCCCTTCAGTATACGATCACGCCTTCCTGCACATTATTACGGCTCCAATAAGATGATTGTATACAGCTTAAGGGGTTCACCGGTTTTTTTTCTCCGTTTCTCTCTTACCCTGGCTTTTATCCATTCGGACCCATTCAGCCAACTGTTTTAAGACGTTTATCCCCATCCAGGTGTTAGTTTCTTTCTGGTGAGCGATAGCGAGCCAGCATTGTATTGAGAAATCCAACTTCGCCGGAGACATTCTTCTATCGAAAAGTGTACAAATTTAGATTGCTGTCTAAACAAACTACACATATTGACACCTGGATGGGGGTAAACGTCTTAACAG
Source organism: Lithodes maja (assembly GCA_037953745.1). Taxonomy (NCBI): domain Eukaryota; kingdom Metazoa; phylum Arthropoda; class Malacostraca; order Decapoda; family Lithodidae; genus Lithodes; species Lithodes maja. The sequence goes on from JBAKBP010023511.1 coordinate 21,775, forward strand.
TAGGATGAATGGGGCCGAATAGATACAAGCCAAAAAGAGAGGGAGAGAAAGAGAAAACAAAAGCGAGGTGGGCTCCCTTAAAGAAGGCTTGAGGGAGTCCGAGGATTAATCCAGATCATTGGCACTGCTTTGTTTCGCAAGCTCCCTATAATCGTCTTAACGTTATACAGAATCAAAGCCGAATGTCGCCATCGAATATTGAGGGATTAAGCCATATTAGGATTAACAGTACTATTAAGGGGGGGGGGGGGGTCACCGTTTTTTTGTTTTATCTGTCTCTCCTTTTCTCTCTTTCTCTGGCTTGTATCAATTCGACCCCATTCAGCCAACTGTTTTAAAACGTGTATCGCCATCCAGGTGTCGATTTCTTCCTGGCGAGTGATAGCGAGCCAGCATCCGGCTTCGCCGAAGAAATTTTTCTATCGAAAAATTTACAGATTTAGCTTCCTGTTAAAACAAATATATATATATGCTGGCTCGCTTCAGCTCGCCAGGAAAATATTGACACCTGGATGGGGGTAAACGTCTTAAAACAGTAGGCTGAATAGGGCCGCATGGATACAAGCCAAAAAGAGAGGGAGAGAAAGATAAACAAAAAAAGCGAGGTGGGTTCCATTAGAGGAATTAGCCATATTAGGATTATCAGGAACATTGAGGTATTTAGCCATATTCGGAATTACACTAATAATGGCACGTGTACGACTTAAAACATTTATTGAAAAGTGTTCTCTAGAAACGAATAATATTAGTTTTATATATACAAAGACATGTTATAATATAAATTAGTTAGTTAAAATAGGACTTAAGAGGTTATCAACCCTATTGCATTATTAAGACAGCACACTATAAGTCAAGAATAACGTGAGGACTGGAGCCCCTTTTCGAGAACTCCAGTCCCTTGATCATTTAAAATAAAATACTGGTTAACAGACAATTTTAACTGATATAGTGATTGATTGTAAGCACATTTTAATCACATTTGTTCATGTACCCTATCTCACCTATTAGAGAGAGAGAGAGAGAGAGAGAGAGAGAGAGAGAGAGAGAGAGAGAGAGAGAGAGAGAGAGAGAGAGAGAGAGAGAGAGAGATTAAAAGAAAGCTGGATAAATATAAGAGTGAAGGGGAGGGGGATCTAAGAAAAAGCAAGAGTAAATTCCAATACCCTGTACTGTACAAATATATACAGAAAACGCAAACAAAGGATAAACTAAAATAAACCCCCAAATAAATATCCATACAATACAAAAACAAAACATCAATACACAAAACACACCAGAAACGAGGAGAAACCCAAAATAAAACCAAACTCTATAATCACGAAACAAAAACCAATGAATAAGGCCTACATAAGAAACGAAACAAAAGTAGAATAAATATAATGTATACACAATAAATGGAGGTGCGAAGAGCAAGCCAGCGACACTGATATATAGAAAAAGACTCCAAGAAAAGGGACCAAAAAAATGGACCGGGAGTAATGGAAAAAAACATAGGGTAGGGGAAATAAAAAGAGAGAGAGAGAGAGAGAGAGAGAGAGAGAGAGAGAGAGAGAGAGAGAGAGAGAGAGAGAGAGAGAGAGAGAGAGAAATGGAACAGCAGGAGAGTAACAAAATAGTGGTTGTCAGGGGCAGAGGATAGATAGATAGATAGATAGATAGATAGATAGATAGATAGATAGATAGATAGATAGATAGATATAGATAGATAGATGAATAGACAGGACGAGAGGGACGGATAGATAGGAGGATTAAACCCTTCTGTACCGGCGATGGTTTTCAATTTTATTCTAGGTGTATTTAGACGATTTTGTGTAATCTAAGAAAGATCTGTGGTCGTAAAAAGGGTTCAGTGAGATAGCTTGAAGCCTGTTAATTGATTACTGAAGGCCCTAAAACTGACTGAATAAAATCGTCCAATAGTAGCCACCATGAAGTTAAAGTGACGTCCCCAGTACAGAAGGGGTTAATGGAGAATACAAAGGAGTACAAAGAAAGTCAAGCAAAAACACGTCTATCTACCCTTCGAGATTGCTTGCTCTCTAAACCACTGTTGTTCGAAGAGTCTAACAGTGGTTCAGAGTGGTTCAGAGTGGAAAGGAAAGTACTACTCCTAGGGACGGATAGATAGGATTAATGGATAATACACAGGAGTACAAAGGAAGTCAAGCAACAACAGCCCTAGATATCCTTCGAGGATGCTTGCCCTCTAAATCCAACAGTGGTTCAGAGTGAGTAAAGGACAATTGAAAAGGAAAGTACTGCCCTAGGACTAATGTCCCTGGCAGGGTTAGAAGATGTTAGTACGGGATATTTTGGGTTAATAACATAACACAGCTATAAGTGGTACCTCATGTATCTGAGGAAAAGTTAGTAACATATCAATTATATAATTATACATGTAGCGATTCCTCGATATATCTGAGAAAAAAGTAATTCATTTAAAAATGCAGTCAGTCGCGGGTTTAAGGCGAGTTGTTTGTCTATGCGATTTAAGGAATCAATAGTACCGTACTGCAGTCGATAACGTCTCAAGGAAGCCCATTCCACAAGTTCACAACTCAACTGAAGAAGAAATTCTTGGATTCATATGAGTTAAAAGATTTACCAACGATTTTGCAACCATTTCCCTGCGTGATATTTGATTGGTCGATCGTAGAGTAGCTATTACAGTTCATATTGTCAATGCCTTTGATGACTTTGAAGACTTGAATAAGGTCACCTCTTAATCTGCGCTGAGTTAAACAAGATGTATTTAATTCTCTAGAACGCTCCTCGTATTTATATTTTATTTATTTATTTATATATTTACTTAAGATTTTTTTTCGAATTGACATTTGATATTTATGGTTTTATATACAAATATATTAACTTTAATATATCTACTATATATCGTTGGACTATGAGTGTGTATGTATAATGCATTTTTGCTAACAAGGATACCACGTTCTAAAATGCTTACAGAGAGAGAGAGAGAGAGAGAGAGAGAGAGAGAGAGAGAGAGAGAGAGAGAGAGAGAGAGAGAAGGGGAGGGAGATAAGGAGATAAAAATGAAGATAGGGAATATTGGAGGAGCAGGACGTAGGGAAAAAAAGGGTGTAGGGGAGATTGAAAGTGGGGAAAAAGTGGAGCTCTGTGTGTGTGTGTGTGTGTGTGTGTGTGTGTGTGTGTGTGTGTGTGTATTTGAGAGAGAAAAAAATATATATATAGATATATATATATATATATATATATATATATATATATAGAGAGAGAGAGAGAGAGAGAGAGAGAGAGAGAGAGAGAGAGGACTGTGAATTGAAAGGGAGCAAGGGAGAAAACCATGGAGAGAAGGAAATTGGAGGGGAGCCGTGTGAGTACAGTTTATATAATATATATATATATATATATCAGGTAAATTTCAATGGCTATATATATTCCATTAATGGAGAATATATTCAATTGACAAGTTTTTGCTAGCAATGAATTGTCTTTTTAACATCATCACTGCAAAATATGTTCTTATAAACACAGCTTTTCAAGACAAATTCAAAGACAGTTTACTCAAAGCCTGATTACTCAGCTAAAAAATGCGCTGCTACTAGGCTATTTATATTTTATTAATTTCACCACAACACCAAACACCCCCAATTAAATCAATTAAAGTATACAGTATATACTAGTCAACCAACCCACCCGTGTACCAGATAATCCTAATCATAATTCCCACCTACTGGATTTATTTTTAACAACCAATTCAGAAAATTATGATGTTACAGTGAGGTCCCCGCTTGGATCTTCTGATCACTGTCTGATACAGGCCACCTGTCTATCACCTACCACACCTTCCCACTCTGAACCTGTTTTGGTGACTAAATGGCATTACGATAGGGCAGACTGGGAGGGTCTTCAAGGTTTCTTTATTGATATTCCCTGGACCTCTTTCTTTTCTAATGATGCACACTCCACCTTAAGCCACATACAAGATTTTGTAAAAATTGGAATGGAAACTTTTATTCCTCATCAAAAGTACAGTAAAAGATCTAATTCACCTAAATGGTTTGACCATAATTGTGCTAGAGTAACTGAACAAAAAGCAATAGCCTACAATGCATACACAAGATAAAAAACACATGAAGCCTTTAATTACTTTAGAAACATCAGAAATCATGCCAAAACTGTATTAAACCTAACTAAATCAAACTTTCTCCACAAGCAGGCAAATAAACTTCTAAATAATCCAAATGATAACAAAATATTTTGGTCTACTCTTAACTCATTTAAATCCAACTTCACTACTGCTTCATCCATTCCACCATTAAAATCTCCGACTGGCAATCTTGTAAGTGACCCACGAGGTAAAGCTAACCTTCTTGCGGATATTTTCTCCACCAACTCAACCTTAGAGGAAATAAATCAAGATGTCCCTGTACTTAATTTTACTTCGCCTGAAATTCCCTCACTTAAGATCCACACCAGACATGTCAAAACTATTTTGCAGAATCTCTCGGTAGATAAGGCTCCTGATGAAATTCCTCCAATAGTACTTAAGAATTGCTCCTTGGTGCTCGCTCCTGTATTGGCAAAATGTTTCCGTCTGTGTACTCATACCTCATGCTTCCCAGTACCCTGGAAAGAAGCAAACATCCATCCAGTTCCTAAAAAAGGTGCCTCTTCAGATCCATCAAACTACAGACCAATAGCTATAACTTCCACTCTTGGTAAAGTCTTTGAAATTATATTAAATAATCACATAATTAAGCATCTTGAGAATAATAAATTAATCAGTGATAGGCAATATGGTTTTAGACGATGTCGATCAACTGCAGACATGCTTTGCCTTCTTACGCATCAAATCAACCAAGCTACAGACCAACATGGTGAAACACATACAATAGCACTGGATATATCAAAGGCATTTGATAGAGTCTGGCATCAATCCTTATTGTCGAAGATGTCACACTACGGCCTTGCATCATTAGTTCCACTAATTTCTTCTTATCTTCATAACAGAAAAATATGTGTAATGGTAGATGGCCTTTATTCTCAATTTCACTCAATAAATGCTGGTGTTCCCCAGGGATCAGTTTTGGCCCCAATTCTGTTCCTCATTCATATCAATGATCTCATATCTACCACTCATAATCCAATACATTCCTACGCAGATGACTCAACACTCCACAGTTCCTTCACATTTACCAATTCTTTCACCCAACCCGATCTTATAAATTCAAAAATAAACACTGCAATTTCTCTGAACCAGGACCTTTCTAGAATTAATGGATGGGGACAAAAGAATCTAGTTTCCTCTAATGCACAGAAAACCAAGTACATTCAATTTTCTAACCGACAGAATCTCACTGACTCCCATATATTGTTTAATGATGTAAATATTCCCACTTCCCCTAGTATTGACATTCTCGGTGTAACATTAACTACTAACTTGAGCGGGACACATTATGTTAGAAGCATTGCTAAGAATGCCTCTAAAAAACTGGGACTCCTGTACAGAGTTCGAGAATTCTTCACTGACGAGCAGTTGGCCGTGATATATAAAAGTCATGTGCGTTCTCAGATGGATTACTGTTCACCTCTGTGGGGTGGAAGTGGAGTGGTTGCATTGAGGCAGTTGGACAAAATTCAAAATAAAGCTATTAGATTAATCAATAACCCTGCAATCACACAGGACCTTCCTACATTATCCATACGAAGAAACGTTGCATCCCTTGCATTATTCTACAGATATTTTCACAGCAATTGTTCCGAGGAACTTGCTTCAATTGTGCCGCCTCTCCACATCTTTCCCCGTAGAACTAGGGCAGCTGAGAGCGCCCATGAATTTACACTTTCTCCTCCACATGCAGAACTTCTGCTTATCAGAATTCATTTATCCCCAGAGCTACTACTCTTTGGAATTCACTTCCCTCGAATTGCTTTCCACAAACTTACAATCTACAAATGTTTAAATCCAGTTGTTACAAACATTTTATGACTGGAGGATGCCTTTAGGCACATGGACCTTTTTGTTTTATCTGTGTTTTTCCTTCCTCCGTTCATTGTCTCTTAAAAAAAAAAAAAAAAAAAAAAAAAAAATATGTGATCCACCGGGATTCGAACCTGGGTTATCACACACAGATTTTTCCACTTTAACCATTACACCACCATGCACGCCCATCCACACATAACGGTACATACATGTAAACATATAATGCCGAACAGGAAAGGGACAATCCCTCAATACACTACTTCCAAAGTACAATCACGATAACAGCACACATTATTTCGTATCACAGCCATAACTTGACTACTATTAGATAACTGGAAAACCACTGTTTAGTTTAATATGTATACTTTAAATTAAATAGACATGTCATGACATCAACGTGGGAAAGGTGAGACAAGCAATTATGATAATTTTAATGTCTCGAAGCAAGGAATGGGACGGAGGAAGTAGTTAGGGGTGAGGAAGGGATCTAAGCGAGGTACTGTAGATGTAGGCGTCGGGGTTTAAGGGGGGATGGACCGGTTTTCTGGACCACTTTCTCCCTCATGTTTAGCCCCATTAGTTTTCAGATGTCAAGATGTTTGCCCCATTAGTTAGTCGATTTTAATACCTTTCGCCCAATATCTAAGTCAATATTTAGACCTTTCGTGCTATTTAGGTGTCAAATTTTTCCCTGGCGAACGATAGTGAGCCTGTAATGTTGGAAGAACCGGCCTTCGGCCGGGAAATTTTTCTACGGAAAAATTTACAAATTAATCTAGCAGGGACCTCCTATGTTTTTATTTATGCAATTAGAACTATCTGAATTGATGTTTTAATAGAACTTACTGTTCAATAAATAGTATATATAGTTTTGTAGTTGATTTATAGAAACATGTACCGGGTATTCATAAATTCCTTTCCAGAGATATACTTCCATAATTAGAAATAGGTGACGTCCACGAACGTTTGTGAGTGGGTTAGAGACTATGGCATCCGAGTGTACGTTCGCGCTAATAAGTCATGTCCCAGCTGTCATTATGTTTGGCTTTCTATGTGCTGTATTAATGTCTGTCAGATGTTGAATAGGGTGGGTAAGCGTAGAAACAGGTTTGTATATTTAACTCGATATGAAGAAATGTAGTTTAGATATTGCTGATACCAATAATTAATCAACACATACTTGGTGCCGAGACATCACTTAATAGCGCGATTGTACCAGACCATCAACCCCAGAGGGAACTTCACAACAGTCCGCTTATACCAGGTTCCTATTTATACTGCGAGGTGAAACAGAGGCACAGGGTGTTAGGAGACTTGACAGGACAGGATGGCTAAAGAAAAGTTTGAAAATAACTATAATTGGTGGATTGGTGGATTAGGGAGTGGGAATGGAAGAATTAGGGGTGGTATACATGGGAGGGATTTGGGATTTGGTCATTAGTAGAAGGTAAAGACTTAAATTGAAATACAGTAGAAGAAGACTTGCCAAAATGTCTCTTCCTGAGGGGGAATCGAACCCTGGTCCTTTTGGCTGTGAACCTCGTGCGCTAACTAAAGCCGGTATCACACGAGAGCTTTTATAGTCAACATTCGGTGATCAAAAATTTTCTGGTAACATTTCAGGAATATTTTGCACTGGTATCGGAAACTAGACTGATGATAGATGAATTTAGGCGACCGAAGTCATTTAAATGTTGGCCTCATAAGCTGCCAGATCAGTGTTGAGTGAAAAAGCGCTCGTGTGATACCAGCTTAATACACCATGGTACACCACTTTAGGATTAATATTACTTCTGCTTAAGGGGATAGTGCATGATTTTGTTTTGGTCAATTAATTAATATATTCATTTATTGTTTAGTTTCCTCGCTATACCTCCCTCAAACTTAGAAAAACACCCCCTGGGACCCCCTGGGACCCCCCCCCCCCTTAAAGATAAATTTGTAAAATTGTCGAAAGAAAATTGTCCCGGTCAAAGGCAGGCCGGTTTCTCCTATAATTACAGGCTCGCTTTCGCTCGCCAGGAAAAAATCGACCCCTAAATGGCACAATAGGTCTTAAAATTGACAACGAAAAGGAGCTATAGGTGTTAAAATCGCCAAACTAATGGGCCGAACGTCTTAAAATATCAAAACTAATGGGGTAAACTACGAGGGAGAAAGAGGTCCACAAAACTAGCCATCTCCACTTATTACAACACTAACTTTCCATGATGGCGCGCTCTACAACCAGTTAAAATGTTAAGTAAATTATAGGTACAAATTGGCTAATGGAACTTTGATATTTAATGTATATTCAACTACTGATAAGATGCATACTTTAACAATTCTACTGCTCTGGTCTTTACTATCAAATGTAAACATACGACATATACTCCTATTTCTGTATATTATACCTTCATAGCTTCTCCACACTCACAGAAAAATGGTAAGCGTATATTCTGATTCCCAGTAAATGAATGAATGATGGCTATAGATAAGGGGTAGATTAGTGAGTTTTGGATAGAGGAAGAATAAGTTGATCCCCAATTAAGAACCCAAGTGATATAATGTGTTGATAATAATTAAGAACCCGACAGATAACATGACCATAAATGAGATGCGCCGTTAAATTCGTGGCTAAGAGAAACTCCATTCCCAAATGAACCAATACAGTATTCGTTAAGGGAGCCCACCTCGCTTGTTTTCTCTTTCTCTCCCTCTCTCTTTGGCTTGTATCCATTCGGCACCATTCAGCCTACTGTTTTAAGACGTTTACCCCCATCCAGGTGTCAATATTTTCCTGGCGAGCAGTAGCAAGCATATATATTTTTTGTTTTGACAGCAAGCTAAATTTGTAAATTTTTCGATAGAAAAATGTCTCCGGCGAAGCCGGATTTCTCCATACAATGCTGGCTCGCTTTCGCTCGCCAGGAAGAAATCGACAACTGGATGGGGATAAACGTCTTAAAACAGGTGGCTGAATGGGGCCGAATGGATACAAGCCAGGGAAAGAGAGAAAAGAAGAAAAAGATAAAAAAAAAAAACAGTGAACCCCCTTAAAATAGGACTTCAGAGGCTATCAACCCTATTAGCCTAAGCCAGCACACTGTAAGTCAAGAATAACTTCAGGACTGGAGCCTCTCTGCGAGAACTCCAAACCCTTAATTAACCAACTACTGTACAGTTATTTTTATAAATTCGTGGACCCTCTGTTTTTCTGTATGCAATTATAACTCTCCTAATTTATTTTTGGATGGAACATGCTTTTCAATAAATACTATATATACATAGTTTTGTAGTTGATGTATACACAATTATATGCATAAATTCGTTTCCAGAACTATACTTTCATAACTAGAGAAAATGAGGTCCCCGAATGTTTATGAGTGACTGTACACACGGATGCCGTAGTCTCTAACCCACTCATAAACATGTGTGGACCCTCTGTGTATATGTTTTGCAATTATAACTATCTTGATTGGATTTTGGATAGAACTTACTTTTCACTAAATAGTACTGTATTTATAGTTTTATAGTTGATGCATAGAAAATTAGTTTCATAAATTCGTATTCAGAAATATACTTCCATAATTAGAAATAGGCAAGTCCACAAACATTTAGGAGTTGGCTAGAGACTGTGGCATCCGAGTGTACCCTCCGTTCAGATTAAAATTGCAGTTTATTCCAACATTTAACCCCTTCTGTACCAGCGACGTACTTTGTATTTGATTTCAGCTACATTTAGACGATTTTATTAAGCCTAGGAAAGATATATGGTAGCTAAAGGGGTAAATTGAGATAGTCTGTAGCCTTTTAATGTGTATACGTCCTTCCTAAGCTGAACAAAATCATATAATGTTTGCCATAATATAACGAGAAGGACGTCAACGGCACAGAAGGGGTTAGTTGATCTTGATATTCAATACAGTGTCATCTTTCGGATGTAATACAATAGTCGCTATGCCTATACAACTGTTCTGACCAATCCACACACACTGCCAATCATGTTCATTCATAAATTTACATATGTGGTGAGGATATACTGCCAAACCATGAACATATAAATTAATTAGATGGATACATAGCGCCTCCGTCTGTTTGTATTTCTGTATTATATGATATATCGATATTTAAAAAAAAAAAATCACAAACGTTGATGGGCCGATAAAATATGCGACAAAGAAGAAGTGATTATATTTAGGTGATCAGTAGAGCGCATACCTCGCAAGTCTCGACGGCTCACATTGTTATGAAGGAATTTTCACGGAGTATATAGTATCATAGGATATTATATTTTATTGCAGAGAACACGGAACCCCTTGTGAATTCATACAGCATTATGCTTGGATTTCCAAGTCCAAAGTAAAAGTTCCATTCATGATAATATGCATAGGCCTATTATATATATTTTACTGTAAAACTATTATATATGTAAACATTCCTACTAGCCTAAATGCATGCACTTCCCACAAAAAATATACTTTTAATACGATATTCATGGAAAATATCTTGATGTTTCCGATCCTTCTTTTAATGTAAGATTATGTAGCCTACGTACATTAGCTTAATGAAAAGTCTAATACACATTTATGGAAGCAAAGTATACCCACTGGTCTATTAGAAACAGGGGGAGATATACAATTATACAAATCAATAATGTACGGTAATAAAACAAATAATTCATAAAACAATAGTATTCACAGGTAAGACAATAATAATAATAATAATAATAATAATGATAATAATAATAATTTAAAAAATATCAATAAATACATAAATAACCAAAGAGGAAAAACAAAATAAGAGACAAAATTATCCAGATATAATCAAATACAAAGTAGCAACTCCAGGAAGAATTTATATATAAACAATATTAATAGAATACGGGAGGGAATAAGTATAAATTATTATGTTCCTTCCAACAACCAAGTATACTCCTAAAATCGATTAATGAAATTTACAAACACATGTGGCAGTCCGTGGATTCGAACCCAGGACGCTCACACCGAAAATCAACACCTTATGCATCGCACCACGAAGACAGTTAAAGGATGGTGGACACTGCCTACGATTTATTATGCAACTTCGAATCCTGCATATCAATCTAAGCATGTACACACATCCCAACTGCAACTCACGTAGGCTATGCATATGTGAATGGAAAGAGCAATTAATGGGGCCTTAACCACTAGCAAGTCCTCTCGATAAATTACTCCTGAACCAATATCAATTATTATGTTCCTTCCAACAACCAACTATACTCCTAAAATCGATTAATGAAATTTACAAACACATGTGGCAGTCCGTGGATTCGAACCCAGGACGCTCAATAACACACTCACACACAAAATTATATATATAATATATATATATATATATATATATATATACAGTATATATATCTGTATATATTTTTTTTTTATTTATTTATTTTTGTCCACCAACCCACCAATTAATTTACAAATAAACTTAACTAATGAAATCAATGGAAGTAATGAATACATGTGGTACTCCAAGGACTCGAACCTAGGATACTCTCACCGAAATTCCGCACACCAAGTACTACGCTATCAAGGCTAGGGTAGAACTTTGTTAAATGAAAATTATCAAATTTAAATTTAGAGAAAAATAATATTATATTCACAACTGTGTTTCACCTAAACAAACCTAGGAGAGTGTGAAATGTATTCGGAATTACTGAGTAGAAGTGGTAGGAACATTTGAAATAAATGGTCCAAGATGATTTATTGTCTCTTAATCTTTATTATCTTCTAATCGCTTTCTAGTTTATGTTTGATGTGTATTCCTCAAGCATTATTTAGGTTACCCTTCCATACAACATTCACATGAAGACGTTTATATAAAAAGCTTAGTAATTTAGAATAATCAAAACTAACTAAAGTTCTCAAAACAATTGTATTTAGGCCTAGTCACATACTGGTCCTGATAACTTGTTCAGGATTATATTCTCTTAGATATTCTTATTGTTAGCTCAGAGGCCATGACATAATACTACTAATAATAAATCGTCTGTAGCCATCTCATACCTATTCGAGAGATATACTTATGGAAGTATATCTCTGGAAACTATTTTATGAACAAAATGTTTAACACATCAACTACAAAACTATATAATCTATTCATAACCTCTTCAATTACCACTACCACTACCACAACAACCACCTCCACCACTATCAACACACCACGTACCACAACAAAAACCTCCACCACAACCACCAAACCATTACCACTACCACAACAACCTCCAGCACACCACACCACAACCACAACCACCTCCACCACACCATTACCACTTCCACAACAACCTCCACCACACCACCACCACACTACCACAAACCACAACCACCTCCACCATACCACAACCACAATAACACTCCACCACACCACACCACTACACAACACCCTCCACCACACCGCCACCACCACCAAGGCCACCAGACAACACATCCTGCCTACGAAAAATGAAATACAATGTTACGACTCATTGTTTGAAATTTGCAGGGCAGGACAGAACAGTGCAATATTTACACCGTACACCGCACTAGTAAGGCCACATTTTATGTGTGCTGGGAAGGCCGGGCTGTGTAACTCTCTCACAATTAGGGATAATTGAACAAGAACCATACAACGACAAGGGTAATACAGTGTTGAAAGTGGCTTTAGTTCTAATTAGTTTATCAAATGATATATATATATATATATATATATTGTGACGCACCCAGTGCGTGGCAACGTAACCTGATTGTACTCCTTGGTACTCCACTGTACCGCCACGGTACCGCGCTGTACCGTGCTGGCTGCTTATATTGAGTGTGACAACGTATAACTATGTTCTTTGTATCTCTGCAAAGGTCTCGTCATGTGCTAACCAGTGGTGGGTTTTGTTTTAAGCCATGTCGAGACCTTCCATTTAATATGTAGTATCAATAGAGAAGTTGATAGATAAGACAATAGGAATTCAGAGAGAGAGAGTGAGTTAGACTTCAGAGCGAGAGGGTAGCAACGCGCCACGCTGCCGGGGGGTGGTTGCCAGACGTATGGACTGGTTGGCAGCCTTGCGCTTATAGCTAGGCGCGACAGGGTTGGTAGTCCATTGCCGCCTGCCTATGCTGCCTGGGTTGCCCATGTTGTCGTACTGCACATTGCATGGAGGCTCGCTGTGTGCTCTATGACCAGGTTGCCTAGAACCTTTGAGATTCTAACATCCCTTGCCCTCTCTCCCAATTTCTCACGGTTGCACTCTTTCTCTCTGACGACATTACTCTCATTTCATTCTTCTCTCTATTTAAATGCATAACCTTCCCTTGAGGTCCTAAAGGAGTTTCAGCACTCACCTCTCGTATTACTCTTAGGACAAGCATATATTTACATGTATTAGATTTAAGGGGTTAATGTGAACAGCGATCTTCTTGATGAGGATAGTTGGTGAACGTTCTACATGTTCACGAGTTATATGCCCAGCTCCTCATCCAATTTGTGACTAGACTAGTGCCATGTGTAAGAGCCCGACCATGCCCAGGAGTTGTCTGTAGAGGGGCGAGGACTTAGCCTTGATTTGCCTACCGAGCCAGGAGCGAGTGTAGTACCAGAGACTACAGCTCGCTCGTAGTGCCGGTATAGTAGAGTAACGTAATTTATCTGTCCTTGTGTTCTCTGCAGTCTTTTCCTGGGTTCTCGCTTTCGGTGCTGGGACTCGTTGTTCCTGTGACTTGGCCTGCTAGCTAGAACACATGGGGATGATGAGTGGGTTATATCTTTATTTTACTATGCATTGCAGCTCTCTTTAAGTTTATGTATGTAACACTTTACAGTACACATTACTCACACACAAGACAACACTATTAATACTTTCATGTATCAATTAACTGCACTGTCGTTTTGCTGCTGTGTCCGGAGTTCTGTTGCGTAGGGCGCATACAGACTCAGAGGGGAGACAGAGTGAGAGAAGCGAAGTAGCCTATGCGGTAGTAGGCTACCGGCGCAGTACTGTTGCCTGCAACCTTTTAGTTATTCCAAGTATAGATTCATTCTTATAATAAGTGACTACTGTTTATGTTCCTTCCATGTGTATTATTAGGTATCTACTGGATCATGAACATCTTGTATGCTACATGCTAGTGCATGTTAGTAGGGGACAGTTATTCTAGTGCACGCGCTTTCAAGTAGGCGTGTACATTTGTCATTTAGCATTTCACTGTCATACCTTTAGCCTGCTTCTATTCTACATTATTAGAGGCTTAATATTAACGTAGTTTCTTGAGTATTGCATTTCTTTAGTCATAACGTAACCTATAAATGTCTGAGGGAGTTTAGCCTCATAGCCTACCCCTGTTGTACACTTTCGCCGAGTTAAGGTACCTCGTTACCATAGACGATAACTCTGTAGGGCGTTGGTGCTTTTGTTGTCTGGAGCATATAGTATTTGGGACTGGAATCGAGCGTGTCGTTGTCACATAAGCCATTTCTGTCCTACGATCAAGAATCCCGAATATGTATTGCCGATCCAGCCGTAACAAAATGGCGACCTTGCACAAGATTCAGTAGTATCCTATCACATGTTTTTTGGAGAACTATTCTATGCTACCTAGTAGAGCTGGCTAGAATTTTCTTGCATATTGGAGGAATTTTTATTGTGTCATTATTGTATTGGTGGACTTGCAGATTGTTTCGTTGGGGGTGTCTAGAGTAGAGTCATTCAAGCATCTTTAACATTTTGTGAGTCGAGACTGCAATTAGTAATAAGCACTTCTTTTTTTTTATGAACAGCAATTGTATAACCAGCACTATGTCTAATGACTCATCATTTACGGGGGAGGATAACACGGTACAGCCTAGTAACCAGCAAGTACAACAGATGTTTAGGGAGGGGAGTGTTATAAGTGGAGAGAGGGATGCCCGGGCATTTTTGCAGACACCTTTGACCGAACAGCGCCTGCAGGCTATTGATTGTTACGGTCTTCGCTGTTTAGCCACGGTTTTGGGGCGGGACTGTCCTGACAGTTGGCTCAAGAAGAATTTGGTGGCATGTTTGTTGGGTGATGGCGATGGGGCGGTGGGTGGAGTGGGGTCTTGGG
>JBAKBP010023512.1:0-36809 GCA_037953745.1 Lithodes maja
ACACAACCAAAACATATAAGATATGTAGTTTGATCTTTGGATCATAATTCTACATCATCAAAACTAAATTATCCCCACGTTTGTTTGATTATTAAACACAACACATCACCGTGTGGTTTGATTATTTAATTAAAATACCATATTTTTTTTTATTATTATGGCAACAAAATGGCGGCCGAAGAAATAGATGGCCCGGCTCTCATACTACAGGCTCTCTTGGTCACAGTAATCAACTGGTAGACCATTTTTAACTGTGGGATGACACTTGACAACTTAACGAGATTCGATGACTCGCTGATATTGGACCAAATAATTAATATATACAACCTGTATAAAAGTGCATATTCGACCGTTCGACGAAATTGCTCCGTAGGGGCACACAATTGCTCCGTAGGGGCACACAATTGCTCCGTAGGGGCACACAATCACAGTAGTCCCCTACGCCACCCCCATAAGGGTAGCGTGGGTACATAGATAGATGGCATGGTAGATAGATAGATTAAAGGAGCGAGAGCGAGAGCGAACGAGCGAGAAATTTAGAGTTTGGTCTTTGAATCATAAATAATACACTATCCAAAATAAATTATCCCCCCCCCCCCATTGTCTTTCATAATTACGGAACCAAAATGGCGTCCAAAGAAAAAGATGGCCGATCTCCCTTCGTGCACGGTCGCTAGTCGACGGTATTTTGCCCAGTCCAGTCACTATTGACGGGTTAAATTCATATTCAAACTGATATTCGACCACTCCCTATCATTCCACCAGCCAGTAGCATTCCAACGCTCAACAATATTAACCCTTCAGTACCGAGTTGTCCTTGTTAGTATTATCTGGATATCATTTGATGATTTTATACAGCTTAGGGAAGACGTGTAGCAATTAAAAGTCTTCAAACTATCTCGATTTTCCATTTTAACTACCACTGTATCCTCCTAAGCTGCATAAAATCGTCTAAATATAGCTGGAATAACAACAAAATATATCCTCGGTAAGGAAGGGGTTAAACTAAAATAATAAAATAAAATACATTAAAGAAATGTTGATAAGATTGGATTAGTTGCGAGAGGAGGGTGTTGTGATGTGGCGTTGGAGGTGTTCACTGTGTGGAGAGTTTTATTTTCCTTCACATATTTCTTTCGCGCTTTATCTGTTTGTTGTGCTTTAGCTCTTTGGATTGTGTGTATCTTTCGTGCACCTCTCTCTCTCTCTCTCTCCTCTCTCTCTCTCTCTCTCTCTCTCTCATTATTTCTTTCTTTCTCTATCCCTCTTATTGTTTTTTCTCATTCTTTTCCCAGACTCGCTTTTCATATTACATCCACTAATGCATCCTGTGTTTTCATTTTACATCCACTAATGCATCCTGTGTTTTCATTTTACATCCACCAATGCATCCTGTGTATTCTATTCGTTTACTAATTTTGTGTTTGCTTCTAGTTTCTCTCTTTCATTATTTGTTCTGTCTTTTTTGTATTAATGTTTGCACTCTTTATTTCTTCTTCGCTAATTTCTTCATCACTAGTGTAATTTTCTTCTTGGTTTGTCATTTTTCTTTTCTTTCACGTTCTCTCTCTCTCTCTCTCTCTCTCCTCTCTCTCTCTCTCTCTCTCCCTCCTCCTCTCTCTCTCTCTCTCTCGTATAGACTACCATTAAAGACAAAGGGGAGAGCCGTATAGATCGAGTTACAATAGCCCCCAATTAAGCTCCAATCCTCCCTTATGTAATTTACGAGGGATACATCGAACAGGTCGGCGGTAGACTCGCGGTAGTATAATTAGATAGATCGTTAGTAGATATATATAGGGATTAGATAGACTGATAGGTAAATCTTTATATATATATCTATCTTCTCTCTCTCTCTCTATATATATATATATATATATATATATATATATATATATATGATAAACAACGTAGACAGATAGTGAAAGGGACAGATACAGATAAAGAGAAATATCGATAGATTGATAGAGACAGATAGTTAGATAGATAGATAGATAAAGATATTTGTTTTATATTAGATAGCCTTATAAAATTGGGTTACAATAGATCCAATTAAAGGGATTCTTGTTTTTCTGAACACCTTCTCCCTAATGCTTAACTCCATTAGTTTTGAAAATTCAAGACATTCGCCCCATCACTTTGGCGATTATATAACCATTCACCCCATTTCTTTGTCAATAAACTGTATAAATTGGTTAAATGATAGCCAGAATAAACTGCCCAAATGCGTCACAATCTTAACAGGGTCATAACTTGCTAGCCTGGTGAGCGAAAGTTAAGACAAACAGTTATAGAGACGAATCAAAGGAAGCAAGAATCTAATTAATCTGATGCCTTATTATCTCGGGTTTACAGACAGACTCTCTCTTTCTCTCTCATTAGAACTTTTTAAGGGAGCCCACCTCGCTTTTTTTCTCTTTCTTTCCCTCTCTCTTTGGCTTGTATCCAATCGGCCCCATTCAGCCTACTGTTTTAAGACGTTTACCCCCATCCAGGCGAGCCAGCATCTACAGTATATATACGGTATATATATATATATATACCGGTATATATATATATATATATATATATATATATATATATTTTTTTTTTTTTACAGTAAGCTATATTTGTACATTTTTCGATAGAAAAATGTCTCCGGCGAAGCTGGATTTCTCCTTACAATGCTGGCTCGCTATCGCTCGACAGGAAGAAATCGACACCTGAATGGTGATTAAAGTCTTCAAACAGATGGCTGAATAGGGCCGAATAGATACAAGCCAGGGAAAGAGAGAAAAGGAGAAAAAGATAAAAAGCCGGTACCTCCCTTAATCGGATACCTTATTATCTCTGGTTTACAGACAGACACACTCTCTCTCTCTCATTAGAACTTTTTAATAGGCCTGGCTAAATACGAAGATCAATTCCTCAGGGATCTATCTATCTATCTATTGCCGGACGCCTTACTCCCCTTACGAGGGTGGCCATACACAGAATGCCCCCAAGCGGACCTATTCCCTGTGAAAGGGGATATTCAGGGATATTCAGATTAATTAGAGTTTCCTGAGTTCTTCGAAATTGGACAACTATACCTGTCTTAATTGTGGCGCCATCTATGAGACGTTTGGCCAATATTGTTTTATCTATCTATCTATCTATATGCTCAGGCCCAATCCCCATTTTGGGGGTAGCCGACTCAAGACAGAGCAAGAACAGGGAAAACACAAACACAACATAAAACAACAAATAAACACAGATAAAAAGCACAAACTCACACACATCCAGGTCACCCAGGAGAAGACCCAGAGACCAGGGTCACCAAGGTCGCTCCAGCACTCCCCGGCCCCCGACCACCCGGAGAGGTTCCGATCTCGGCAGGCAGACATGCAGCGGAGCCAAAGCCACAAGCCCTCCCACCACACTTCCAGGCGCACCCTTCATATTAATCGTCTCCCCGGGCCAGGCGCCTGATGGACTATTATCTAGTCCAACTTGCGCCCGACCCCTTACTCTAAATGACCACGTGTTCACTCAACTATTCACAAGCATTCTCCATTCACTCCTGTCCACCACCACTTCCCCTGCCTGATCTATAGTCATTCCTCTATCATCCAAAGCCTTTCTTACACAGTCACTCCATCTCAATGGGGGTCTTCCTGCCCTTCTATCTCCCCTTGTACCTGATTCACATATTCTCTTTGTAAGCCTTTCATCTCCCATTCGTTCAACATGACCATACCAGCTCAGCACCCTTCTGTCCACTCTGGCTGACAAATGTTCCTGCTGCCCCACTCTCCTACGTATCTCTTCATTCCTCAATCTGTCTCTACGAGTAACGCCACACATACTCCTCAAGCAGCTCATCTCCATCACATCCAGCCCTCTTTTCTCCTTTTTCTTCAGAGCCCATGTCTCAGCCCCATACATCACTGTTGGCACAACAACTCCTTGATACAGTGCACTTTTTTTTTTCACTCCAAGATTTCTCGTCTTCCACATACTTCCCATTGCTCCGAAAACCTTCCTTCCTTCACACACTCTCTGTTTTACCTCCACTCCTGCTTATCGTTCCTCCTAGATATTTAAAACACTCTACTTGTTCCAATATTTCCCCATCCAGCCTCACATCTAGATTCACCCTATGCTCTCCCCTATTACACACCATTACTTTACTTTTATTGACGTTCACCTTCAGTTTCCTCCTTCCACAAACCACACCTAACTCTTTGACTACCCACTGCAGTTTCTCATCAGAATCCGGCACCAATGCTGTGTCATCAGCGAACAGCAACTGATTCAACTCCCAATCTCTACCATTTTTTCCTACTAAACCCAATCCTTTTCCCATAGTTCTCCTTTTCACCTCCCTCACCACACCAATATTAAACAGCCATGGTGACATTACACAACCCTGTCGCAAACCTGTTTTATATATTTATTTATATATTTATATATTTTCATTTGTTTAAATATTACCAAAAATAATTTAAAACGGGAAGAGTCTTGTTCAATTTAGGAAGGTAAAGACAGGAAAAAATATAGATGTATGTATGTATGTACTGTATAATTATACTCTGGCACCTTCCCCATTTTTCCTTTTTTTTTTTTTTTTCCTTTTTTTTTATGGGGGTGGCTGACTCGAGACAGATAATTCACCAAATTTAAGGTGAGGCAATTATCATTGATTCGGCAACAAAAAATGCGGAACATAGTTAATCAATTTTGTGATGTAATACAGTACTTAGGGGGAGATTGCGTATTTATTTGTTTATTGATTTATTCATATATTTTTTGCTTCCTCCTTTAACCTCCATCAAGCTTAAAATATGCCCCCCAAGATCCCCTTCTTCGATGAAAATGTGTGCATTTGTTTGTAGCAAAATTTCAGCAAATTCGCTGAAATGGTTGACCTTGGTATAAAAATGATAGGTTCGATAGGTTAGGTGAGGTTAGGTTTAATAAGTTAAGTGAGGTCAGGTTAGATAAAGTTGGATGAGGATAGGTTAGGTCAGTTTAGATTAAGTTAGGTGAGGTTAGATAATGATGGGCGAGGATAGGTTAGGGGAGGTAAAGTAAGATTATGTTAGGTGAGGTAGGTCAGGTTAGGTGAGGTTAGTTTTGATAAGTTAGGTGTGAGGTGTGGTTAGATTAGGTTAGGTGAAAATAGGCTAGGTCAGGTTAGGTTAGGTTAGGTGAAGTTATGTTTGATAGGTAAGGTGAGGTGTGGTTAGATTAGGCTAGGTCAGGTTAGGGTAGGTGAGGTTAGGTTTGATAGGTAAGGTGAGGTGTAGTTAGGTCAGGTTAGGTTAGGTGAGGTTAGGTTTGATAGGTAAGGTGTGGTATGGTTAGATTAGGCTAAGTCAGGTTAGTTAGGTGAGGTTAGGATTGATAGGTAAGGTGTGGTTAGATTAGGCTAGGTCAGGTTAGGTAGGTGAGGTTAGGTTTGATAGGTAAGGTGAGGTGTGGTTAGATTAGGCTAGGTCAGGTTAGGTTAGGTTTGATAGGTAAGGTGAGGTATGGTTAGATTAGGCTAAGTCAGGTTAGGTTAGGTGAGGTTAGGATTGATAGGTAAGGTGTGGTTAGATTAGGCTAGGTGAGGTTAGGTTTGATAGGTAAGGTGAGGTGTGGTTAGATTAGGCTAGGTTAGGTTTGATAGGTAGGTGAGGTGTCATTAGATTAGGATATACTAGGTCAGGTTAGGTTAGGTGAGGTTAGGTGTGATAGGTTAGGTGAGGAGTGGTTAGATTAGGTGAGGATAGGTTAGGTTAGGTCAGGTCAGGTTAGGTGAGGTTAGGTTAGGATAGGTCAGGTTATGTTCAATATTGAGCTGTGAACGTCCTCTGTCTCTCATCCACTCAATAACCCGACCTCTTCACCTCGCTTCCATCAATTTACTCGTTCGGGGAAGCTATGGAGACTCTATTTTCAACCATTTCTCCATTTCGGTGAACTTGATAGTGAGAGAGGCAAGAGTTTCAAGGAATAGTTACGATCTTAACCCCTTCTGTACCGGCGACGTCTTTCTAACATTATTATGGCTACTGTTAGACGATTTCATTCAGTTTAAAAGCTAGAATAAAATATAAAAACATTGCCGGTACAGAAAGGGCTAAGCACGTGACGGTTCAATCCAATGAGATATGCTAGACGGAAGAAAGACAAGAGTGTGGTTGATGCACGAAACCTACGTCGCGCAATAACATTAACCCCTTCTGTACCGGCGACGTCTTATTATTGTATTGTAGTTACATTAATTGTATGCACTTTAAGAAGGATCTGTGGAAATGGAAAGGGTCTAGTGAGTTAGTTACAAGCTTGTCAATTGCTGGAGGTCCCTTTGAAACTGAATGAAATAATCTAACAGTAGGACGTTTTATCACTTTACTCTGGCTAATATCAGACGATTTTAATCAGGTTTGGAAGGCCCTCTTCTAATCAAAGAAGTAAAGTTGATCTCAATTAACCCTCTGACTTGCACAATCTCTCCCTAATGTGACTAAACTCGTCTACTGACAGCTAGAATAAAAGAAAGAAACGAGTCCCCGTACCCTGAAAATATACGGTAGCGCTAATAAGTCATGTCTCAGCTGTCATTACGTTTGAAATTGAAATTGAAAAATATTTATTTAGCTTCATGTATTACATAATTTTTACAGTATTTACAAGGTGGCTCGCTCTGTGCTGTATTAATGTCTGTCAGATGTTCAATAGGGTGGCTTAAGTGTAGAAACATGTTTGTATAACTCTCTCGAACGAATAAATATAGTTTTATACTATTGCTAATACCAAGTATTGATCAAATTATACTTGGTCTGAGACATAACATATTAGACCGACTGTAAAATACTATGCCTTTCGCTCGCTCACGTTACTGATATAATCAGTATATATTTCACCCGGGGATCGAACCAGTGCTACCAATATGAATTAGTCTCATAATCAGCATGCGTTTTACCCGGGAATCGAACTTGGGCTATATAGGCTATATAAATTAGTCTAATAAACAGTATGAATTTCACCCGGGGGATCGAACCTGGGCTACTAATATGAATTAGTCTTCAATAAGGTACTGGTCATATAGTGGATATTAGGTGGCCTTTATAATCTATGACCAGGATTCGAGTCCAGGTGAGATTCGGCCTTCTTTGTTTTTACATAATGCAAACAAACATATATTTCGTTCATTATTTCTTCCTTGACATCTCTTCTCTGTTTGTCTAACGGACTCATTCCCACTCTCATTCACTCTGAGTGTTGCGGGGGGAGAGAGAGAGAGAGAGAGAGAGAGATGAGAGAGAGAGAGAGAGAGAGAGAGAGAGAGAGAGAGAAGAAGAAGAAGAATGCCGCTATGCAAATGTACCCAAACTATCGAGCATGCAGAACCTCACATTAAAAAACACCGTGATTTATTTGTCCCACTGTACTTTCCAATTACCTGACCATACCTATTAGCCCAACACATGACGTGGGACCCGGCATGTTAGAGACGGGCTAATGGTTAATTATTCTGCGAATAATTATTTTCAAAGAGTTAATTTGACCTATCAGAGGTAGCGTTAAACAGGTATGAGATAGAGATTTGCGGGGAGGGGGGGGGGGGGGGGTTCTATTTGAGTGTATGTGCGTATGGATGTGCGTATGTGTGTGTGTCATAATGAAAGGACGACACAAATATTGCACTGTAATTGAAGAGTTGAATGACACTAGTAGATGGTTGATAATAACCAACCAAACGTATTCAATCAAATATATGAGAAACAACAAGCAAAGACTGTTGTTGTTGTTGTAGTTCTCCAGACTATCTGGCCTAGCAGTCCCAAGTCCGGTTGAACCGAAGCCGCGCCAGATGCTCGGGCCCCCGAAGGGACCAGGTGAGATGAGATCCGTCTCTGAGGAGGCCAGCGGGGGAGAGGATCATCTGCCCATGGGCTTGACCCCCGGGTCAATGCCCCCACCGACCGCAGCCCCCCTTGCAGTGCCACCCAATCGGGTGATCTCGCCAACACCTTATAAGGAAAAGTAGTACAGAAAAAGAGACAGACAGAAACGTCTAAGGTAGGGTAGAGGATGCCAAACCTCACTCTGGATAGGACCAGCCCTCACCCGAGCAAAGACTGTTATCCAGGGCTAGTATTAGTCTATCATGAGGAATGTTTGTATATAATGTACTGTACTATAATGTTTGTATATAATGTACTGTACTATAATGTACTGTACTATAATGTACTGTACTATAATGTTTGTATATAATGTACTGTACTATAATGTTTGTATATAATGTACTGTACTATAATGTTTGTATATAATGTACTGTACTATAATGTACTGTACTATAATGTACTGTACTATAATGTTTGTATATAATGTACTGTACTATAATGTTTGTATATAATGTACTGTACTATAATGTTTGTATATAATGTACTGTACTATAATGTTTGTATATAATGTACTGTACTATAATGTTTGTATATAATGTACTGTACTATAATGTACTGTACTATAATGTACTGTACTAATAATGTTTGTATATAATGTACTGTACTATAATGTTTGTATATAATGTACTGTACTATAATGTTTGTATATAATGTACTGTACTATAATGTTTGTATATAATGTACTGTACTATAATGTTTGTATATAATGTACTGTACTATAATGTACTGTACTATAATGTACTGTACTATAATGTACTGTACTATAATGTTTGTATATAATGTACTGTACTATAATGTTTGTATATAATGTACTGTACTATAATGTACTGTACTATAATGTACTGTACTATAATGTTTGTATATAATGTACTGTACTATAATGTTCTGTATATAATGTAACTGTACTATAATGTTTGTATATAATGTACTGTACTATAATGTTTGTATATAATGTACTGTACTATAATGTTTGTATATAATGTACTGTACTATAATGTTTGTTTATAATGTACTGTACTATAATGTTTGTATATAATGTACTGTACTATAATGTACTGTACTATAATGTACTGTACTATAATGTTTGTATATAAGTACTGTACTATAATGTTTGTATATATGTACTGAACTATAATGTTGTATATAATGTACTGTACTATAATGTACTGTACTATAATGTACTGATTACTATAATGTTTGTATATAATGTACTGTACTATAATGTTGTATATAATGTTACTGTACTATAATGTTTGTATATAATGTACTGTACTATAATGTTTGTATATAATGTACTGTACTATAATGTACTGTACTATAATGTACTGTACTATAATGTTTGTATATATGTTACTGTACTATAATGTTTGTATATAATGTAATGTACTATAATGTTTGTATATAATGTACTGTACTATAATGTTTGTATATAATGTACTGTACTATAATGTTTGTATATAATGTACTGTACTATAATGTTTGTATATAATGTATATGTACTATAATGTTTGTATATAATGTACTGTACTATAATGTACTGTACTATAATGTACTGTACTATAATGTTTGTATATAATGTACTGTACTATAATGTTTGTATATAATGTACTGTACTTATAATGTTTGTATATAATGTACTGTACTATATTGTACTGTACTATAATGTTTGTATATAATGTACTGTACTATAATGTTTGTATATAATGTACTGTACTATAATGTTTGTATATAATTGTACTGTACTATAATGTACTGTACTATAATGTACTGTACTATAATGAACTGTACTATAATGTTTGTATATAATGTACTGTACTATAATGTTTGTATATAATGTACTGTACTATAATGTTTGTATATAATGTAATGTACTATAATGTTTGTATATAATGTACTGTACTATAATGTACTGTACTATAATGTACTGTACTATAATGTTTGTATATAATGTACTGTACTATAATGTTTGTATATAATGTAATGTACTATAATGTTTGTATATAATGTACTGTACTATAATGTACTGTACTATAATGTACTGTACTATAATGTTTGTATATAATGTACTGTACTATTATGTTTGTATAATGTACTGTACTATAATGTTTGTATATAATGTACTGTACTATAATGTTTGTATATAATGTAATGTTACGTATAATGTTTGTATATAATGTACTGTTACTATAATGTTTGTATATAATGTACTGTACTATAATGTACTGTACTATAATGTACTGTACTATAATGTTTGTATATAATGTACTGTACTATAATGTTTGTATATAATGTACTGTACTATAATGTTTGTATATAATGTAATGTACTATAATGTTTGTATATAATGTACTGTACTATAATGTTTGTATATAATGTACTGTACTATAATGTTTGTATATAATGTAATGTACTATAATGTTTGTATATAATGTACTTTACTATAATGTTTGTATATAATGTACTGTACTATAATGTTTGTATTTAATGTACTGTACTATAATGTTTGTATATAATGTACTGTACTATAATGGTACTGTACTATAATGTTTGTATATAATGTAATGTACTATAATGTTTGTATATAATGTAATGTACTATAATGTTTGTATATAATGTACTGTACTATAATGTTTGTATATAATGTACTGTACTATAATGTTTGTATATAAATACTGTACTATAATGTTTGTATATAATGTACTGTACTATAATGTTTGTATATAATGTACTGTACTATAATCATAAGTGACAGCAAAGACTGCTGTCACTTATGATTGTAGTACATTATAAACACACATTACTCATGATAAACCAATACTAGCCCTGGATAATATAAGTAATAAATGCTTCTTATTTCGAACATTAAATAAACTTGAATAGTTTACGTGCGTTTATATTTATAAGGACTATGTTCATTACAAAACACAATAATAACAGACAGTATACACCACAATCGATAATATGAGTCCTTATTACAATTATTTCCCTGTACGTCACCTTTAATAATGCTGTAATGGGACGTACGGTAAATCTAACTACTAATATTGAGGGTCGGTTAAATCCGGGATAATTGATATGTCTGTATAATTTTGATAATAGCCTTGCCAGTTCTGTGACAGTAATAATTAGCTATAATGTGTTATCAGTGCACAATATGTATGTATGTAGGTATGTATGTATACATGTTTCGTCCATGTGTTCTATGAATGTATGTGTGTACAGTATTTATGCAGCAATGTTATTTATCAGTGCACAGTAAGTATGTATGCATGATTGTTGTATATATATTTTTGTCTGTATGTATGTTTGGTCTGTCTGTCTGTATGTATGTATTACTTCGATTGCCTGTTTGTCTGACCGAATATGCATAAAATCAACTGGAGACAGACAAATAGATTTCACTGTATTAACTGATCATAAAACTTGTGATAGTAGTTCCCTGATAGGTATCTATTAATTATGTAATCTGGATGCCACCTATAGAGGGGCCTATTGTGTGGTTTTGCAATGTTTTTGTTAGGTACCGTTGCCCACATAAGTTCTGTTCCTCGTCGTGATCTTGTTTATGAAAGTAAAATTAGTATGAATTAATTGCGAGTGTAGTTTCTTTTAATTATCAGTTGACTAATCAGATGAGTTAACCAATGCAAAAGAAACTACACTCGTAATTCAATCATGCGCCTTATATTTCCATGTATAAGATCACAGAGGAACAGAACTTATGTGGGTACTGTACACTTGGATGCCATAATCTCTAGCCCACTCATACAAATTTGTGGACTTCACCTATTTTTTCATTATGGAAGTTAATATAAAAGATACATTTACATACATCAACTACATAACTACATAATTATATTATTTGTTGAAATGCATGTTCTTTGAAAATATCATCAGATAGTTATAAATTATTGCATAAAGTAGAACATAAGGGGCCCACGAATTCGTATGAGTGAGTGGGCTATTCTGGCTCTGTCTTGAGTCCCCCACCCCCGAAAAAAATCATAAGTGGGGATTGGGCCTGAGTAAATAGATAGATATATAGATAGAGTGGGCTAGTAACTATGGCATCCGAGTGTACATACTAACCATATAAACAAACAGTAACAATGTCTTAATTTCTCTCTCTCTCTCTCTCTCTCTCTCTCTCTCTCTCTCTCTCTCTCTCTCTTTCTCTCTCTCTCTCTCTCTCTCTCTCCTTGACAATTGACCATTCTTGTTCGAGTTGGCAAAAGTGATACAAACTTTCTGTGACAACGTTAATTAAAGTCAAAAATAAAGAACGATTACCATAAAACACGGTTGGAGAGCCACCTGTGCCGCCTTTGTAATGGAAGGACTGGTATTATATTATTGTTATTACTATTATATTATTAGGGGTTCGACCCTACGGGGACCGTAGGGGTCATTAAACCCACTTATTCATCCAAATTCTTCTTACACGCCGGTTTTGACGCAATAACTCCAGAGAACCGCTTTTGGATCAGGATCAAACTTTCACAAGAGTGCGTTTTTGTATTAGGCAACTTTTGATATGCTAAACATCAGGCATGGCGGCCAAACAGGTCCGTGGCAGCTAATTTCCCGAAAAATTTGACGCCTAAATACCGTCTCTCCCACTCATAGGAAACGATTGGGCTTTGCATATGGACTCCACTACTAATGCTCCGCAAATGTTATAGAGAAGGTTTTTGCTTTTGCACGTGGGTTTTTCCGGCAATCTTGAACAAAACTCGAATTCCACATCTTGAAAACTACGCCGAGTGATCAAAGCCATTTGGGTGAGGCTCGCGATTCCGAACGTTTTGATACCAAAAGAATATAAATGGGTGGAAATAGTTTGGCCGCACCATTGAAAAACTGTCTATTCTTAAATGACTTTAAAACCGTATTCGCTACCCACACAAAGTTTACCGTCTACAGTCTATAGGCTTCCACGCATCCCCAGTTTTGCTTAATAACATAGTCAATTTATTATTCAGATCTATTATTTGTTTTTATTTAACTCTCTCACAACAGTTCGAGTCCCTACGAATTCCACCAATTATTTAGCCAACCTACCTATACATACCTACCCTACCAAATAATAATGATAATTCAAATATATTTTTGGTGAATAACAGAGTATTGGCTAAGGTTTTTAACAATTCCTCCCTTTGCCAAATGCTTTGTTTAATAACAAAGTTCTAGACCTTCAAAGTTTTGACAATTTTTGTTGTGGTGTGACTTACCTTTCCTCCTCCCTCAAACAGCAAGCAACGTTATCAGGGATTCAAGTAGTATTCACGCTTCCATAAACATATATATATAGTCCGATTTTTACTCAATAACTCCGAACCGCTTGTCGGATCGGGACCAAACTTTGACACAAGGTGCATTTTTGTATTGGGCAACTTTTGATATGATATCCAAAATGGTGGCCAGATACGCCCGTGGCAGCCTTTCACACCGACCATCTCGTCCTATCTAATTTTATGTTGAACTCTATTGTTCTTGATCCCACTATAGGACTCGGTAGACTATACCACATATCTATAACTCTGATACTAAACGAATAGAGGCAGATCCCTTACACACCCAGTCTCTCTCTGTCGCTCGTTTGCTTGCACACCGGTACAAATGAGGCAGATCCATTACACATGCAACTAAGATGAACATGGAATCTCAAGAGAGACAAGTGGCCAACAAAAGGCAGATCCCTTTTCACATCCAACCCATTTCGTCCATATGACTATCTGATTTTATCTTGAAATTCTCCATTGTTCTTGATCCACTATAGCACTAGGTAGCCTAATTCACATATCTACGACTCTTTTACGAGAGAGGCAGATCCTTACACAGCCAATCTCTCTCTCTCTCTCTCTCTTATAGGGAAAACAAATTGCACACTGGTGCAAATGAGGCAGATCCTTTACACATGCTATCAAGATGAAAGTGGGAGTCTGCAGAGAGCCGACATTACTACCTTATTCCAACATCTGACAGACATTACTACCATATTCCAACACCTGGCAGACATTACTACCTTATTCCAACATCTGGCAGACCATTACTACCATATTCTAAAAAACTGGCAGACATTGCTACCATATATTCCAACATCTGACAGACATTACTACCATATTTCAACATCTGTCAGGACATTACTACCATATTCCAACATCTGTCAGACATTATTACTTATTCCAACATCTAGCCGACATTACTACAATATTCCAACATCTGACAGACATTACTACCTTATTCAAACCTCTGGCAGACATGACTACCTTATTCCAACATCTGACAGACATTACTACCATATTCCAACATCTGACAGACTTTACTACCATATTCCAACATTTGACATACATTACTACCTTATTCCAACATCTGACAGACATTACTACCATATTCCAACATCTGGCAGACATTAATAGGCCTACCATATTTCAACTTCTGACAGACATTACTACGTACATATTCCAACATCTGGCAGACATTAATACCATATTCCTACATCTGGCATATATTACTATCATATTCCAACATCTGCTGGCATATATTACTATCATATTCCAACATCTGGCGGACAGTACTACCATATTCAATCATCTGGCAGATATTACTACCATATTCCAACATCTGGCAGACATTACTACCTTATTCAATCATCTGGCAGACATTACTACCTTATTCCAACATCTGGCAGACATTACTACCTTATTCCAACAGCTGGCAGACATTACTACCTTATTCCAACATCTGCCAGACATTACTACCTTATTCAAACATCTGACAGACATTACTGCCTTATTCAAACATCTGACAGACATTACTACCTTATTCCAACAGCTGGCAGACATTACTACCTTATTCCAACATCTGACAGACATTACTACCATATTCCAACATCTGACAGACTTTACTACCATATTCCAACATCTGACATACATTACTACCTTATTCCATCATCTGACAGCCATTACTACCATATTCCAACATCTAACAGACATTACTACCTTTTCCAACATCTGGCTGACATTACTACCATATTCCAACATCTGACAGACATTACTACCATATTCCAAAATCAGACAGACATTACTACCATATTCCAACATCTGACAGACATTACTACCTTATTCAACATCTGACAGACATTAATAGGCCTACCATATTTCAACGTCTGACAGACATTACTACGTATATATTCCCACATCTGGCAGACATTAATACCATATTCCTACATCTGGCATACATTACTATGATATTCCAACATCTGGCGGACATTACTACCATATTCAATCATCTGGCAGATATTACTACCTTATTCCAACATCTGGCAGACATTACTACCTTATTCAATCAACTGGCAGACATTACTACCTTATTCCAACATCTGGCAGACATTACTACCTTATTCCAACAGCTAGCAGACATTACTACCTTATTCCAACATCTGACAGACATTACTACCTTATTCAAACATCTGACAGACATTACTGCCTTATTCAAACATCTGACAGACATTACTACCTTATTCCAACAACTGGCAGACATTACTACCTTATTCTAACATATGACTACCTTATTCCAACATCTGACAGACATTACTACCTTATTCCAACATCTGACAGACATTACTACCATATTCCAACATCTGGCAGACATTACTACCTTATTCCAACATCTGGCAGACATTGCTACCTTATTTCAAAGTCTGGCAGACATTTCTACAATATTTTAACGTCTGGTAGACATTACTACCTTATTGCAACATCTGACAGACATTATTACCATATTCCAACATCTGACACACGTTAACCTTATTCCAAATTCTGGCAGACATTACTGCCTGATTGCAACATCTGACAGACATTTCCACAGTATCCTAACATCTGGCAGATATTACTACAATATTCCAACATCTGACATGCATTACTTCCTTATTCCAACATCTGGTAGAAATTAATACCATATTGCAACAACTGACAGACATTACTACCTTATTATAACATCTGGCAGACATTACTACCTTATTCCAACATCTGACAGACATTACTACTATATTCCAACATCTGACAAACATTACTACCTTATTCCAACATCTGACCGACATTACTACCATATTCCATCATCTGACAGACATTACTACCATATTCCAACATCTGACACACGGTAACCTTAATCCAAATTCTGGCAGACATTACAGTTTGATTACAACATCTGACAGACATTTCCACTATATCCTAACATCTGGCAGACATTACTACAATATTCCAACATCTGACAGACATTACTTCCTTATTCCAATATCTGACAGACATTACTATAATATTGCAACATCTGACAGACATCACTACCTTATTCCAACATATCACTGACATTACTACCACATTGAAAAATATGACAGACATTACTACCTTATTCCAACATCTGGCAGACATTACTCCCTTATTCCATCATCTGGCAGACATTATTACCTGATTGCAACATCTGACAGACATTCCTAACCTATTCCAAAATCTGGCAGACATTCGTACCTTATTCCAACATCTGGCAGACATTTCTACCAGTTTGAAGCATCTGACATACAATTTTACATTCCAACATCTGGCAGACATTTCTGCAATATTCCAACACCTGGCAGACATTACTACCATATTCTAACACCTGGCAGACATTACTTCCTTATTCCAACATCTGGCAGACATTAGTACCGTATTCCAACAATTGGCAGACATTACTACCTTATTCCTACATCTGGCAGACATGACTACGTTATTCCAACATCTGACAGACATGACTACCTTATTCCACCATCTGGCAGACATTACTACCTTATTCCCAAATCTGACAGACATTACTACCATAGTCCAACACCTGGCAGACATTACTACCATATGCCAATATCTGAAAAACATTAATGCCATATTCCAACATCTGACAGACATTACCGCTTTATTCCAAAATCTGACAGACATTACTACCATATTCCAACATTTGACAGACATTACTACCTTATTCCAACATCTGGAGGACATTACTACCATATTCCAACATCTGACAGACATTACTACCGTATTCCAACATCTGCCAGACATTACTACTATATTCCAACATCTGACAGACAATACCACCTTATTCAACATCTGACAGACATTACTACCATATTCCAATATCTGGCAGACATTAATAGGCCTACGCTATTTCAACATCTGACAGACATTACTACCATATGCCAACATCTGGCAGACATTCCTACCTTATTCCAACATCTGGCAGACATTACTACCTTTTTCCAACATCTGACAGACATTACTACCTTATTCCAACATCTGGCAGACATTCCTACCTTATTCCAACATTTGGCAGACATTACTACCTTTTTACAAAATCTGACAGACATTACTACCTTATTCCAAAATCTGACAGACATTACTAGCATATTCCAACATCTGACACACGTTAACCTTAATCCAAATTCGAACAGATATTACAGCCTAATTACAACATCTGATAGACATTTCCACAGTAGCCTAACATCTGGCAGACATTACTACAATATTCCAACATCTGACAAACATTACTTCCTTATTCCAATATCTGGCAGACATTACTATAATATTGCAACATCTAACAGACATAACTACCTTATTCCAACATATGACTGACATTACTACCACATTGAAACATCTGACAGATATTACTGCCTTATTCCAACATCTGGCAGACATTACTACCTTATTCCAACATCTGGCAGACATTATATCCTGATTGCAACATCTGACAGACATTCCTAACCTATTCCAATATCTGGCATACATTTGTACCTTATGCCAACATCTGGCAGACATTACTACCTGTTTGACACATCTGACAGACAATTTTATATTCCTACATCTGGCAGACATTTTTACAATATTCCAACACCTGGCAGACATTACTACCATATTCCAACACCTGGCAAACATTACTACCTTATTCCACATCTGGCAGACATTGCTACCATATTCCAACAACTGGCAGACATTGCTACCATATTCCAACATCTGACAGACATTACTACCATATTCCAACATCTGGCAGACATTACTACCAAATTCCAACATCTGACAAACATTACTACCTTATTCCAACATCTGGCAGATATCACTACCATATTCCAACATCTGACAGACATTACTACTTTATTCCAACATTTGGCAGACATGACTACCTTATTCCAACATCGGGCAGACATTACTGCCTTATTCCCAAATCTGACAGACATTACCATAGTCCAACATCTGGCAGACATTACAACCATATTCCAACATCTGGCAGACATTACTGCCTATTTCCAACATCTGGCAGACATTACTACCTTCTTCCAACATCTGGCAGACATAACTACCATATGCCAACATCTGACAGACATTACTACCTTATTCCAACATCTGGCAGACATTACTACCATATTCCAACATCTGACAGACATTACTACCACATTCCATCATCTGACAGACATTACTGCTATATTCCATCATCTGACAGACATTACTACCTTATTCAACGTCTGGCAGACATAACTACCATATTCCAACATCTGACAGACATTACTACCATATTCCAACATCTGGCAGTAATTAATAGGCATACCCTATTTCAACATCTGACAGACATTACTACCATATTCCAACATCTGGCAGGTATTAATACCATATTCCAACATCTGGCAGACATTACTACCTTATTCCAACATCTGGCAGACATTAGTACCTTATTCCAACTTCTGGCAGACATTACTACCTTCTTCCAACATCTGGCAGACATTACTACCATATTCGTAGATCTGGCAGACAATATTACCATATTCCAACATCTGGTAGACATTACTACCTTATTCCAACATCTGGCAGACATAACTACCTTCTTCCAACATCTGGCAGACATTACTACCATATGCCAACATCTGACAGACATTACTACCTTATTCCAACATCTGGCAGACATTACTACCATATTCCATCATCTGACAGACATTACTACCTTATTCCAACATCTGGCAGACATTACTACCATATTCCAACATCTGACAGACATTACTACTTTATTCCAACATCTGGCAGACATGACTACCTTATTAAAACATCTGGCAGACATTACGGCCTTATTCCCAAATCTGACAGACAGACATTACTACCATAGTTCAACATCTGGCAGACATTACAACCATATTCCAACATCTGACAGACATTACTACCATATTCCAACATCTGACAGACATTACTACTTTATTCAAACATCTGACAGACATTACTACCATATTCCAACATCTGGCAGACATTACAACTATATTCCATTATCTGACAGACATTACTACCTTATTCAACATCTGGCAGACATTACTACCATATTCCAACATCTGGCAGTAATTAATAGGCCTACCCTATTTCAACATCTGACAGACATTACTACCATAGTCCAACATCTGGCAGACATTAATACCATATTCCAACATCTGGCAGACAATATTACCATATTCCAACATCTGGCAGACATTACTACATTATTCCAACATCTGGCAGACATTAATACCTTCTTCCAACATCTGGCAGACATTACTACCATATGCCAACATCTGACAGACATTACTACCTTATTCCAACATCTGGCAGACATTACTACCATATTCCAACATATGACAGACATTACTACCACATTCCATCATCTGACAGACATTACTACTATCTTCCATCATCTGACAGACATTACTACCTTATTAAACATCTGGCAAACATTACTACCATTTCCCAACATCTGACAGACATTACTCCCATATTCCAACATCTGGCAGTAATTAATAGGCCTACCCTATTTCAACATCTGACAGACATTACTACCATATTCCAACATCTGGCAGACATTACTACCTTATTCCAACATCTGGCAGACATTACTACCTTATTTCAACATCTGGCAGACATTACTACCTTCTTCCAACATCTGGTAGACATTACTACCATATCCGTACATCTGGCAGACAATATTACCTTATTCCAACATCTGGCAGATATTACTACCTTATTCCAACATCTGGCAGACATTACTACCGTATTCCAACATCTGGCAGACATAACTACCTTCTTCCAACATCTGGCAGACATTACTACCATATGCCAACATCTGACAGACATTAATACCTTATTCGAACATCTGGCAGACATTACTACCATATTCCAACATTTGACAGACATTACTACCATATTCCAACATCTGACAGACATTACTATTATATTCCAACATCTGACCGACATTACTACCTTTTTCAACATCTGGCAGACATTACTACCATATTCCAACTTCTGGCAGACATTACTACCTTATTCCAACACCTGGCAGACATTACTACCTCATTCCAACATCTGGCAGACATTATTTACTACCATATACCAACATTTGGCAGACATTTCTACCTTATTCCAACATCTGACAGACATTACTACCTTATTACAACAACTGCCAAACATTAGTCTTATTCCAACATCTGGCAGACATTATACTACCATATTTCAACATCTGGCACACATTGCTACCTTACTCCAACATCTGACAGACATCTCTCCCTTATTCCCACAACTGACAAACATTACTACCTTATTCCAACATCTGGCAGACATTACTACCTTATTCCAACATCTGACAGACATTACTACCTTATTCCAACATCTGACAGACATTACTATCTTATTCCAACATCTGACAGATATTACTACCTTATTCTGACAACTGACAGACATTACCACCTTATTCCAACATCTGACAGACATTACTACCTTATTCCAACAACTGCCAAACATTACTACCTTATTCCAACATCTGACAGGCATTACTACCTTATTCCAACATCTGGTAGACATTACTACCTTATTCCAACATCTGACAGAAATTACTACCTTATTCCAACAACTGCCAAACATTACTATCTTATTCCAACATCTGACAGACATTACTACCTTATTCCAACATCTAGCAGACATTACTGCCTTATTTCAACATCTGGCATACATTTCTACATTATTTCAACATCTGGTAGACATTACTACATTATTGCAACATCTGACAGACATTACTACCATATGCCAACATCTGACAGACGTTAACCTTATTCCAAATTCTGGCAGACATTACTGCCTGATTGCAACATCTGACAGACATTTCCACAGTATCCTAACATCTGGCAGACATTACTACAATATTCCAACATCTGACAGATATTACTTCCTTATTCCAATATCTGGCAGACATTGCTATAATATTGCAACATCTGACAGACATAACTACCTTATTCCAACATCTGACTGACATTACTACCATATTGCAACATCTGACAGACATTACTACCTTATTCCAACATCTGGCAGACATTACTAACTTATTCCAAAATCTGGCAGACATTATTACCTGATTGCAACATCTGACAGACATTTCTAACCTATTCCAACATCGGGCAGACATTGCTACCTTATTCCAACATCTGGCAGACATTACTACAATATTCCACTATCAAAGACATGAAGGATATTGGTCAGACAGAATTCATGTACGAACATCCGGCAGACAGAAAAACAAACACCGACCTCGGGCAGACAGACAAACATCCAGAAAGTTAATACCTATGCCATCTAGTGACAAAAAATGGAATCTAGTAATTAAACCCTAAAAGTGAAGGCGTATGCCATCTAGTGACACAAATTGAAACTAATAAATAAGCCCCAAAAGTGAATACTTACACTATCTAGTGACAAAAATAGGAAACAAATATATATGCCATGAAAGTGAATGTCTACGCCATCTAGTGACAAAAATAGGAACTATGTATTTATCCCAAAAAGTGAAGGCCTATGCCATCTAGTGACAACAAATGATACTAATAAATAAACCCCCAAAGTTAAGACCTACGCCATCTAGTGACAAAAAAGGAAACTAATAAAATATCCCAAAAAGTGAATGCTTACACCATCTAGTGGTAAAAAAATATACTAACCTAATTAGTTTCATTTTCTGCCAAAAGATGGCGTAAGCATTCGCATTCTGGAGATGTGTATTAGTTTATTATCTCGCCAATAGATGGCGTAGGCATTCACTTTGCAGATTTAATCATTAGTTTCTTTTTCTGACAATAGATGGCATAAGCATTCAATTTTCTGGTTTAATTATTAGTTTCATTTTCAGTCAATAGAGGGCGTAAGCATTCACTTTGCTGGCTGAATTATTAGTTTATTTTTCTGTCAATAGATGGCGTAGGTCTTCACTGTTGGGGTTTATTTATTAGTTTCTTTTGTTGTCACTAGATGGCATAGGCCTTCACTTTTTGGGATAAATAAATAGTTCCTATTTTTGTCACAAGATGGCGTAGGTATTCACTTTTGGGGCTTATTTATTAGTTTCCATTTTTGTCACTAGATGGCATACGCCTTCACTTTTATGGATTAATTACTAGTTCCATTTTTTGTCACTAGATGGCATAAGCATTCACTTTCTGGATATTTGTCTGTCTGCCCAATGTCGATGTTTGTTTTTCTGTCTGCCGGATGTTCGTACATGAATTCTGTCTGACCGATATCCTTCATGTCTTTGATAGTGGAATATTGTGGTAATGTCTGCCAGATGTTGGAATAAGGTAGTAATGTCTGTAAGATGTTGGAATATTGTTGAAATGTCTGCCAGTTGTTGGAATGTAAAATTGTCTGTCAGATGTTTCAAAAAGCTAGTAATGTCTGCCAGATGTTGGAATAAGGTACGAATGTCTGCCAGATTTTGGAATAGGTTTGAAATGTCTGTCAGATGTTGCAATCAGGTAATAATGTCTGCCAGATATATGAATAAGGTGGTAATTATGTCTGCCAGATGTTGGAATAAGGTAGTAATGTCTGTCAGATGTTTCAATATGGTAGTAATGTCAGTCATATGTTGGAATAAGGTAGTTATGTCTGTCAGATGTTCCAATATTATAGTAATGTCTGCCAGATATTGGAATAAGGAAATAATGTCTGTCAGATGTTGGAATATTGTAGTAATGTCTGCCAGATGTTAGGATACTGTGGAAATGTCTGTCAGATGTTGCAATCAGGCAGTAATGTCTGCCAGAATTTGGAATAAGGCTAACGTGTGTCAGATGTTGGAATATGGTAGTAATGTCTGTCAGATGTTGCAATAAGGTAGTAATGTCTACCAGACGTTGAAATATTGCAGAAATGTCTGCCATATGTTGAAATAAGGTAGCAATGTCTGCCAGATGTTAAAATAAGGTAGTAATGTCTGCCAGATGTTGGAATATGGTAGTAATGTCTGTCAGATGTTGGAATAGGGTAGTAATGTCTGTCAGATGTTGGAATAAGGTAGTCAAGGCTGTCAGATGTTGGAATAACGTAGTAATGTCTGTCAGATGTTGGAATAGGGTACTAATGTCTGTCAGATAATGGAATAAGGTAGTAATTAATGTCAGTCAGATGTTGGAATAAGGTAGTAATGTCTGCCAGATGTTGGAATAAGGTAGTAATGTCTGCCAGATGTTGGAATAAGGTAGTAATGTCTGCCAGATGTTGGAATATGGTAATATTATCTGTCAGATGTTGGAAAATGGAATTAATGTCTGCCAGATGTTGGAATATGGAAGTAATGTCTGTCAGATGTTGACATAGGGTAGGCCTATTAATATCTGCCAGATGTTGGAATATGGTAGTAATGTCTGTCAGATGTTGAATAAGGTAGTAATGTCTGTCGGATGTTGGAATATAGTAGTAATGTCTGTCAGATGTTGGAATATGGTAGTAATGTCTGTCAGATGTTGGAATATGGTAGTAATGTCTGCCAGATATTGGAATATGGTAGTAATGTCTGTCAGATGTTGGAATATGGTAGTAATGTCTGCCAGAATATTGGAATAAGGTAGTAATGTCTGTCAGATGTTTGAATATGGTAGTAATGTCTGTCAGATGTTGGAATATGGTAGTAATGTCTGCCAGATGTTGGACTATGGTAGTAATGTCTGTCAGATTTGGGAATAAGGCAGTAATGTCTGCCAGACGTTGGAATAAGGTAGTCATGTCTGCCAGATGTTGGAATAAGGTAGTAATGTCTGTCAGATGTTGGAATGTGGTAGTAATGTCTGCCAGATGTTGGAATAAGGTAGTCATGTCTCTCAAATGTTGGAATAAGGTAGTAATGTCTGTCAGATGTTGGAATATGGTAGTAATGTCTGCCAGATGTTGGAATAAGGTAGTAATGTCTGTCAAATGTTGGAACAAGGTAGTAATGTCTGTCAGATGTTGGAATTTGGTAGTAATGTCTGCCAGGGGAGGTGTGGGAGAGTGGTCTTGCCACTGGACTGGTAATCCAATGGACCCAGGTTCGAATCCCAATATGTCAATGGGAAGATATTATTGGGATGGAATTTGTGCTGTACCTAGTTTCAGTGCATTACCACAGAACACCGAAATGCCAAAACAAAATACCCTCATTGTTCCCTGATAAAATAGCACTATGAATATTCCCATATTCAAAATATGCTACAGGGGGTCAATGCCTAGTGAGTTAATTGCTCAATAGGTGGCGTTCTGAGAGTGAGGGTCCGAGCCTGGGGAGTGAGACTGTGAAGCGCAGGGGCGAACCAGCTTCAGAGATGGAGTTGGGTTCGAGCCGGGAGTAGGTGCTTCGCATATCTCACTCCCTAGACTGGAAAAAGATCTCACGGGCCTCACTGTGTTCAGCGGTAAAGTGTAAAGGCTATCAGCCTATGCCCGAGAGGGAGTAGTTGGAATATAGAAAACAAATATATATATGTTGGAATATGGTAATAATGTCTCAAATGTTGGAAAATGGTAGGAATGTCTGCCAGTTGTTGGAATATGGTAGCAATGTCTGTCAGATGTTGAATAAGGTCGTAATGTCTGTCTGATGTTAGAATATAGTAGTAATGTCTGTCAGATGTTGGAATATGGTAGTAATGTCTGTCAGATGTTGGAATATGGTAGTAATGTCTGCCAGATGTTGTAATAAGGTAGTAATGTCTGTCATATGTTGGTATATGGTAGTAATGTCTGTAAGATGTTGGAATAAGGTAGTAATGTCTGTCAGATGTTGGAATATGGTAGTAATGTCTGTCAGATGTTGGAAAAAGGTAGTAATGTCTGTCAGATGTTGGAATAAGGTAGTAATGTCTGCCAGATGTTGGAATAAGGTAGTAATGTCTGCCAGATGTTGGAATAAGGTAGTAATGTCTGCCAGATGTTGGAATATGGTAATATTGTCTGCCAGATGTTAGAATATGGTAATATTGTCTGCCAGATGTTGGAATATGGCATTAATGTCTGCCAGATATTGTAATATGGTTGTAATGTCTGTCAGATGTTGAAATAGGGTACGCCTATTAATATCTGCCAGATGTTGGAATATGGTAATAATGTCTGTCAGATGTTGAATTAGGTAGTAATGTCTGTCAGATGTTGGAATATGGTAGTAATGTCTGCCAGGTGTTGGAATAAGGTAGTAATGTCTGTCAGATGTTGGTATATGGTAGTAATGTCTGTCAGATGTTGGAATAAAGTAGTAATGTCTGTCAGATGTTGGAATATGGTAGTAATGTCTGTAAGATGTAGGAATATGGTAGTTATGTCTGCCAGATGTTGGAAGAAGGTAGTAATGTCTGCCAGATGTTGGAATACGGTAGTAATGTCTGCCAGATGTTGGAATAAGGTAGTAATGTCTGTCAGATGTTGGAATATGGTATTAATGTCTGCCAGATGTTGGAATATGGTAGTAATGTCTGTCAGATGTTGAAATAGGGTAGGCCTATTAATTACTGCCAGATGTTGGAATATGGTAGAAATGTCTGTCAGATGTTGGAATATGGTAGTAATGTCTGCCAGATGTTGAATAAGGTAGTAATGTCTGTCAGATGTTGGAATATAGTAGTAATGTCTGTCAGATGATGGAATGTGGTAGTAATGTCTGTCAGATGTTGGAATATGGTAGTAATGTCTGTCAGATGTTGGAATAAGGTAGTAATGTCTGTCAGATGTTGGTAGTTGGTAGTAATGTCTGTCAGATGTTGGAATAAAGTAGTAATGTCTGTCAGATGTTGGAATATGGTAGTAATGTATGTCAGATGTTGGAATATGGTAGTAATGTCTGCCAGATGTTGAACTATGGTAGTAATGTCTGTCAGATTTGGGAAAAACACAGCAATGCCTGCCAGATGTTGTATTAAGGTAGTCATGTCTGCCAGATGTTGGAATAAGGTAGTAATGTCTGCCAGATGTTGGAATATGGTAGTAATGTCTGTCAGATGTTGGAATATGGTAGTAATGTCTGCCAGATGTTGGACTATGGTAGTAATGTCTGTCAGATTTGGGAATAAGGCAGTAATGTCTGCTAGATGTTGTAATAAGGTAGTCATGTCTGCCAGATGTTGGAATATGGTAGTAATGTCTGTCAGATGTTGGAATATGGTAGCAATGTCTGCCAGTTGTTGGAATATGGTAGCAATGTCTGCCAGTTGTTGGAATATGGTAGCAATGTCTGTCAGATGTTGGAATAAGGTAGGACTGTCTGCCAGGTGTTGGAATATGGTAGTAATGTCTGTCAGATATTGAATAAGGTCGTAATATCTGTCAGATGTTGGAATATATTAGTAATGTCAGTCAGATGTTGGAATATGGTTGTTATGTCTGCCAGATGTTGGAATAAGGTAGTAATGTCTGTCAGATGTTGGTATATGGTAGTAATGTCTGTCAGATGTTGGAATAAGGTAGTCATGTCTGTCAGATGTTGGAATGAGGTAGTAATGTCTGCCAGATGTTGGAATAAGGTAGTAATGTCTGCCAGATATTGGAATAAGGTAGTAATGTCTGCCAGATGTTGGAATATGGTAATATTGTCTGCCAGATGTTGGAATATGGTATGAATGTCTGGAAGTTGTTGGAATATAGTAGTAATGTCGGTCAGATGTTGAAATAGGGTAGGCCTATTAATAACTGCCAGATGTTGGAATATGGTAGTAATGTCTGTCAGATGTTGAATAAGGTAGTAATGTCTGTCAGATGTTGGAATATAGTAGTAATGTCTGTCAGATGTTGGAATATGGTAGTTATGTCTGTCAGATGTTGGAATAAGGTAGTCATGTAGTTATGTCTGCCAGATGATGGAATAAGGTAGTAATGTCTGTCAGATGTTGGAATATGGTAGTAATGTCTGTCAGATGTTGGAATATGGTAGTAATGTCTGCCAGATGTAGGAATATGGTATTAATTTCTGCCAGATGTTGGAATAAGGAGGTAATGTCTGCCAGATGTTGGAATATGGTAGTAATGTCTGCCAGATGTTGCAATCAGGTAATAATTTCTGCCAGATGTTGGAATAAGGTAGTAATGTCTGCCAGATATTGGAATGAGGTAGTAATGTCTGTCAGATGTTGGAATAAGGAGGTAGTGTCAGCCAGATGTTGAAATAAGGAAGTAATGTCAGCCAGATGTTGGAACAAGGAGGTAATGACTGCCAGATGTTGAAATAAGGAATTAATATTAGCCATATGTTGAAATAATGTATTAATGTCTTCCAGATGATGGGATCAGGTAGTAATGTCTGTCAGATGTTGGAATAAGGTAGCAGCCAAATGTCTGCCAGAAGTTGGGATCAGGTAGTAATGTCTGCCAGATGTTGGAATAAGGTAGAAATGTCTGCCAGATGTTGGAATAAGGTAGCAATGTCTGCCAGATGTTGGAATACAGTAGTAATGTCTGCAAGATGTTGGAATAAGGTAGTATGTTTGCCAGATGTTGGAATAAGGTAGTAATGTCTGTCAGATGTTGGAATAAGGTAGTAATGTCTGTCAGATGTTGGAATAAGGTAGTAATGTCTGCCAGATGTTGGAATAAGGTAGTAATGTCTGCCAGATGCTGGAATAAGGTAGTAATGTCTGCCAGATGTTAGAATACAGTAGCAATGTCTGCCAAATGTTGCACTAAGGTACTAATGTGTCTGTCAGATGTAGGAATAAGATAGTAATGTTTCCCAGATCTTGGGATCGGGTAGTAATGTCTATCAGATTTTGGAATTTAGTAGCAATGTCTGTCAGATGTTGGAATATTGTAGTAATGTCTTTCAGATGTTGCAATAAGGTAGTAATGTCTGCCAGATGTTGCAATAAAGTAGTAATGTCTGTCAGATGTTGCAATCGGACAGTAATGTCTGGCAGATGTTGGAATAAAGATGTAATGTCTGTCAGATGTTGGAATATTTTAGAAATGTCTGCCAGATGTTGGAATAGAGTACTAATGTCTGTCAGATGTTGCAATCGGGCAGTAATGTCTGCCATATGTTGGAATAAAGTAATTATGTCTGTCAGATTCTGGAATAGTTTAGAAATGTCTCTCAGATGTTGCAATCGGGCAGTTGTTATTGGCAGTTGTTGGAATAAGGTACGAATGTCTGCCAGATTTTGGAATAGGTTTGAAATGTCTGTCAGATGTTGCAATCAGGTAATAATGTCTGCCAGATATATGAATAAGGTGGTAATTATGTCTGCCAGATGTTGGAATAAGGTAGTAATGTCTGTCAGATGTTTCAATATGGTAGTAATGTCAGTCATATGTTGGAATAAGGTAGTTATGTCTGTCAGATGTTCCAATATTATAGTAATGTCTGCCAGATATTGGAATAAGGAAATAATGTCTGTCAGATGTTGGAATATTGTAGTAATGTCTGCCAGATGTTAGGATACTGTGGAAATGTCTGTCAGATGTTGCAATCAGGCAGTAATGTCTGCCAGAATTTGGAATAAGGCTAACGTGTGTCAGATGTTGGAATGTGGTAGTAATGTCTGTCAGATGTTGCAATAAGGTAGTAATGTCTACCAGACGTTGAAATATTGCAGAAATGTCTGCCATATGTTGAAATAAGGTAGCAATGTCTGCCAGATGTTAAAATAAGGTAGTAATGTCTGCCAGATGTTGGAATATGGTAGTAATGTCTGTCAGATGTTGGAATAAGGTAGTCAAGGCTGTCAGATGTTGGAATAACGTAGTAATGTCTGTCAGATGTTGGAATAGGGTACTAATGTCTGTCAGATAATGGAATAAGGTAGTAATTAATGTCAGTCAGATGTTGGAATAAGGTAGTAATGTCTGCCAGATGTTGGAATAAGGTAGTAATGTCTGCCAGATGTTGGAATAAGGTAGTAATGTCTGCCAGATGTTGGAATATGGTAATATTATCTGTCAGATGTTGGAATATGGAATTAATGTCTGCCAGATGTTGGAATATGGAAGTAATGTCTGTCAGATGTTGACATAGGGTAGGCCTATTAATATCTGCCAGATGTTGGAATATGGTAGTAAT
This sequence comes from Lithodes maja, assembly GCA_037953745.1. Taxonomy (NCBI): domain Eukaryota; kingdom Metazoa; phylum Arthropoda; class Malacostraca; order Decapoda; family Lithodidae; genus Lithodes; species Lithodes maja. The sequence continues at coordinate 29,283 of JBAKBP010023512.1, forward strand.
GTCTGTCAGATGTTGAATAAGGTAGTAATGTCTGTCGGATGTTGGAATATAGTAGTAATGTCTGTCAGATGTTGGAATATGGTAGTAATGTCTGTCAGATGTTGGAATATGGTAGTAATGTCTGCCAGATATTGGAATATGGTAGTAATGTCTGTCAGATGTTGGAATATGGTAGTAATGTCTGCCAGAATATTGGATTTTTTTTTTTTTTTTTTTTTTTTTTTTTCTATATTCCAACTTACTTCCTCTCGGGCATAGGCTGAGAGCCTTAACATTCACCGCTTTACAATGAACAGTGAAGCCCGTGAGGTCTTGTTCCAGTCTAGGGAGTGAGACATGTGAAGCACGTAGAGTACAACGAGCACCTGCCATCTTGCCTTCACATGAGGCACGGTGCTCACTCATGGCCCGAAACGACCCCATCTCTGAAGCCATCTCGTTCCCGTGCTTCACTGTCCTCTACACTCGGAAATCTCACACTTACACACACACAACGCCACCTGTTGAGCAGATAACTCACCTAAGGTAGGAATAAGGTAGTAATGTCTGTCAGATGTTTGAATATGGTAGTAATGTCTGTCAGATGTTGGAATATGGTAGTAATGTCTGCCAGATGTTGGACTATGGTAGTAATGTCTGTCAGATTTGGGAATAAGGCAGTAATGTCTGCCAGACGTTGGAATAAGGTAGTCATGTCTGCCAGATGTTGGAATAAGGTAGTAATGTCTGTCAGATGTTGGAATGTGGTAGTAATGTCTGCCAGATGTTGGAATAAGGTAGTCATGTCTCTCAAAATGTTGGAATAAGGTAGTAATGTCTGTCAGATGTTGGAATATGGTAGTAATGTCTGCCAGATGTTGGAATAAGGTAGTAATGTCTGTCAAATGTTGGAACAAGGTAGTAATGTCTGTCAGATGTTGGAATTTGGTAGTAATGTCTGCCAGGGGAGGTGTGGGAGAGTGGTCTTGCCACTGGACTGGTAATCCAATGGACCCGGGTTCGAATCCCAATATGTCAATGGGAAGATATTATTGGGATGGAATTTGTGCTGTACCTAGTTTCAGTGCATTACCACAGAACACCGAAATGCCAAAACAAAATACCCTCATTGTTCCCTGATTAAATAGCACTATGAATATTCCCATATTCAAAATATGCTACAGGGGGTCAATGCCTAGTGAGTTAATTGCTCAATAGGTGGCGTTCTGAGAGTGAGGGTCCGAGCCTGGGGAGTGAGACTGTGAAGCGCAGGGGCGAACCAGCTTCAGAGATGGAGTTGGGTTCGAGCCGGAGTAGGTGCTTCGCATATCTCACTCCCTAGACTGGAACAAGATCTCACGGGCCTCACTGTGTTCAGCGGTAAAGTGTAAAGGCTATCAGCCTATGCCCGAGAGGGAGTAGTTGGAATATAGAAAACAAATATATATATATGTTGGAATATGGTAATAATGTCTCAAATGTTGGAAAATGGTAGGAATGTCTGCTAGTTGTTGGAATATGGTAGCAATGTCTGTCAGATGTTGAATAAGGTCGTAATGTCTGTCTGATGTTAGAATATAGTAGTAATGTCTGTCAGATGTTGGAATATGGTAGTAATGTCTGTCAGATGTTGGAATATGGTAGTAATGTCTGCCAGATGTTGTAATAAGGTAGTAATGTCTGTCAGATGTTGGTATATGGTAGTAATGTCTGTAAGATGTTGGAATAAGGTAGTAATGTCTGTCAGATGTTGGAATATGGTAGTAATGTCTGTCAGATGTTGGAAAAAGGTAGTAATGTCTGTCAGATGTTGGAATAAGGTAGTAATGTCTGCCAGATGTTGGAATAAGGTAGTAATGTCTGCCAGATGTTGGAATAAGGTAGTAATGTCTGCCAGATGTTGGAATATGGTAATATTGTCTGCCAGATGTTGGAATATGGTAATATTGTCTGCCAGATGTTGGAATATGGCATTAATGTCTGCCAGATATTGTAATATGGTTGTAATGTCTGTCAGATGTTGAAATAGGGTACGCCTATTAATATCTGCCAGATGTTGGAATATGGTAATAATGTCTGTCAGATGTTGAATTAGGTAGTAATGTCTGTCAGATGTTGGAATATGGTAGTAATGTCTGCCAGGTGTTGGAATAAGGTAGTAATGTCTGTCAGATGTTGGTATATGGTAGTAATGTCTGTCAGATGTTGGAATAAAGTAGTAATGTCTGTCAGATGTTGGAATATGGTAGTAATGTCTGTAAGATGTAGGAATATGGTAGTTATGTCTGCCAGATGTTGGAAGAAGGTAGTAATGTCTGCCAGATGATGGAATACGGTAGTAATGTCTGCCAGATGTTGGAATAAGGTAGTAATGTCTGTCAGATGTTGGAATATGGTATTAATGTCTGCCAGATGTTGGAATATGGTAGTAATGTCTGTCAGATGTTGAAATAGGGTAGGCCTATTAATTACTGCCAGATGTTGGAATATGGTAGAAATGTCTGTCAGATGTTGGAATATGGTAGTAATGTCTGCCAGATGTTGAATAAGGTAGTAATGTCTGTCAGATGTTGGAATATAGTAGTAATGTCTGTCAGATGATGGAATGTGGTAGTAATGTCTGTCAGATGTTGGAATATGGTAGTAATGTCTGTCAGATGTTGGAATAAGGTAGTAATGTCTGTCAGATGTTGGTAGTTGGTAGTAATGTCTGTCAGATGTTGGAATAAAGTAGTAATGTCTGTCAGATGTTGGAATATGGTAGTAATGTATGTCAGATGTTGGAATATGGTAGTAATGTCTGCCAGATGTTGAACTATGGTAGTAATGTCTGTCAGATTTGGGAAAAACACAGCAATGCCTGCCAGATGTTGTATTAAGGTAGTCATGTCTGCCAGATGTTGGAATAAGGTAGTAATGTCTGCCAGATGTTGGAATATGGTAGTAATGTCTGTCAGATGTTGGAATATGGTAGTAATGTCTGCCAGATGTTGGACTATGGTAGTAATGTCTGTCAGATTTGGGAATAAGGCAGTAATGTCTGCTAGATGTTGTAATAAGGTAGTCATGTCTGCCAGATGTTGGAATATGGTAGTAATGTCTGTCAGATGTTGGAATATGGTAGCAATGTCTGCCAGTTGTTGGAATATGGTAGCAATGTCTGCCAGTTGTTGGAATATGGTAGCAATGTCTGTCAGATGTTGGAATAAGGTAGGACTGTCTGCCAGGTGTTGGAATATGGTAGTAATGTCTGTCAGATATTGAATAAGGTCGTAATATCTGTCAGATGTTGGAATATATTAGTAATGTCAGTCAGATGTTGGAATATGGTTGTTATGTCTGCCAGATGTTGGAATAAGGTAGTAATGTCTGTCAGATGTTGGTATATGGTAGTAATGTCTGTCAGATGTTGGAATAAGGTAGTCATGTCTGTCAGATGTTGGAATGAGGTAGTAATGTCTGCCAGATGTTGGAATAAGGTAGTAATGTCTGCCAGATATTGGAATAAGGTAGTAATGTCTGCCAGATGTTGGAATATGGTAATATTGTCTGCCAGATGTTGGAATATGGTATGAATGTCTGTAAGTTGTTGGAATATAGTAGTAATGTCGGTCAGATGTTGAAATAGGGTAGGCCTATTAATAACTGCCAGATGTTGGAATATGGTAGTAATGTCTGTCAGATGTTGAATAAGGTAGTAATGTCTGTCAGATGTTGGAATATAGTAGTAATGTCTGTCAGATGTTGGAATATGGTAGTTATGTCTGTCAGATGTTGGAATAAGGTAGTCATGTAGTTATGTCTGCCAGATGATGGAATAAGGTAGTAATGTCTGTCAGATGTTGGAATATGGTAGTAATGTCTGTCAGATGTTGGAATATGGTAGTAATGTCTGCCAGATGTAGGAATATGGTATTAATTTCTGCCAGATGTTGGAATAAGGAGGTAATGTCTGCCAGATGTTGGAATATGGTAGTAATGTCTGCCAGATGTTGCAATCAGGTAATAATTTCTGCCAGATGTTGGAATAAGGTAGTAATGTCTGCCAGATATTGGAATGAGGTAGTAATGTCTGTCAGATGTTGGAATAAGGAGGTAGTGTCAGCCAGATGTTGAAATAAGGAAGTAATGTCAGCCAGATGTTGGAACAAGGAGGTAATGTCTGCCAGATGTTGAAATAAGGAATTAATATTAGCCATATGTTGAAATAATGTATTAATGTCTTCCAGATGATGGGATCAGGTAGTAATGTCTGTCAGATGTTGGAATAAGGTAGCAGCCAAATGTCTGCCAGAAGTTGGGATCAGGTAGTAATGTCTGCCAGATGTTGGAATAAGGTAGAAATGTCTGCCAGATGTTGGAATAAGGTAGCAATGTCTGCCAGATGTTGGAATACAGTAGTAATGTCTGCAAGATGTTGGAATAAGGTAGTATGTTTGCCAGATGTTGGAATAAGGTAGTAATGTCTGTCAGATGTTGGAATAAGGTAGTAATGTCTGTCAGATGTTGGAATAAGGTAGTAATGTCTGCCAGATGTTGGAATAAGGTAGTAATGTCTGCCAGATGCTGGAATAAGGTAGTAATGTCTGCCAGATGTTAGAATACAGTAGCAATGTCTGCCAAATGTTGCACTAAGGTACTAATGTGTCTGTCAGATGTAGGAATAAGATAGTAATGTTTCCCAGATCTTGGGATCGGGTAGTAATGTCTATCAGATTTTGGAATTTAGTAGCAATGTCTGTCAGATGTTGGAATATTGTAGTAATGTCTTTCAGATGTTGCAATAAGGTAGTGTGACGCATGTCGAGTATGAGCATGCTGTACAGAACGCCCAGTCAGGCCCCACTCTCGCTAGGATCGTCAGGGCAGGAACTTTGGCTGTAGTCTGTGTAGAGTTTCCTAACTCAGTTTATGTGAACCGTTGTACTATAAGTATTATCATTATGTATTTTGTTTTCTTCTAAGTCAACGAGTTCTATTTTATATCATTAGATATAAGTATTGTGTGTGGGACTTATATACAATGATGAGAGAGAGAGTTACGTAACGGGGATCAGTGAGTACGCCACGCGGGCCGGTAGGCCTAATTCCCTCCTCCCTCCTCCCTTCCTCCCTTTCAGCGCGTGGGAATTTCTTTGTCGATCCCAGATTGAGAGAGAATATGACGTCATGATTGCCAGTGGGCCGTCCTTAAGTAGTTTGAGATATGCCGCTAGAGGGCCGAGTATAAAAAGAGAGGTTTTTGCCACCATGCTTCAGAACTCATCAGGCAAAGCGACCTCTCATATCCCTTGCAACTATCGATATTCTTCCGACTGATGTGAACTTTCTCTACTCTCTGAACAGCCTATTTTCTTCTCTTCTCGTCCCTTTTTAACCAATGACCCCTTTGGTGCAGATTTAGTCAGCCAAAGTATTATCGCTTGAGTTCTCACGAGATAAGTGCCTGTTAGATAGCCTATTTTTGGAAGGGTTAACTAGAATAGGATTGATTGATGTTTGTTGCACTCGTATATGTATTTCCCTGTGTACTATTATTCATGTTCCTGTTTTCTGCTGGTTTAGGTAATGCTAGACTGGGATAGGGTTCCTCGAGTTGTGATTTCCTATGAGTGCTAGGTTGGTTGAACCAGCACAATTGCAACGGAGACGTGGGAAGCCTAGGGGGTCTTTTTGATTGTGTACCGTGGGAGTTTAGCACTGTGTTGCGAGTGAGGGCTTTTGCCTGTGCCACCCAACACTGTGCTATCTCATTTGCTTGACTTTGAGAGGATCGCCAGGAGAGAACCAGATACTAGTGATCTGGATCTCTCAAGAGAGCATCCCGTCAATTACCGTAATTTGGCCGCACAGTCTTAAGGACCTCGCTAGGCTACGAGCCGCTTGCTCAGCCATTGTCTCTTAACCTTAGATATCCCAGCTAGACTTTGCTCGACCAGCAGATACAGCATAGTATTGAAGCTTCTCCTTATGTATATTATTGTTTAAGCACTATTGATTTCATGTGTGGCACGCTTAGCTACTTCAGAGATTAGTGGCCCACGAGCACAATCTTAGTAGGCTATTGCCAGTGCATTGTCGGAGTACTTCTTCTTAATGTTTGCCATATCCTATTGCTTATTCTTATAATTCTTCTTATGTCAATTTAAAGCCTTTAATTACCAGTGAGTTATTCATTAAATTGCTGTTCAAAATCCGATACTTACTTCTTATGAGTATTCGAGAAGCATCTAACTTATCAGAAGATTCCTTGCTTGATGCTCGAGGACTATTGTTTAACGTAACGTAATAGTGCCGATCCGAAGTAGAGGGTGGAGGACTTCTTAAGTTCTTAGTTCAAGGGTGGATTACTTCGGCTTCGGCCAACACTATTCTTTAGTGTTGTAGTACTTTCTTCTTTGTTTGATTGTTGACCAGACTAGATAACTCCCGTCTTGTTATTAGTCTGTTGTGTGAAACGCTAGTACCGAGTTCTTGTATACCCCGTTATAGCAGATAGAACTCTGGAGGGTAGTGGCGTTTTTTGTTCGGCTGGCAGTACTCTGGGGTTGGGATCGTGTGTTTTCCGTTGTGGCAACGAGCCATAGTCGAGTCCTGTGTAAGAGCCCTAGTGTACCTGAGTGCCCGGTCGTAACAAATGGCGACCTTGCTTAGGATTTTGTGAACAGTATAATTTTTTGCAGAGTTGTACAACATTTGTTTGTTGGTACTTTAGCGTACATATTGAAGAATATTTTTTTTTTGTAAGGCAATTAGGAGAGCATTTAAGAGACTCCAGTTAATTTAGTAATTAGTGCTTACATAAGGGAGTTTAACACTTTTGTCTCGAGAATTTTTTGTGAACTTCAGTATGTCGTGCCCTAGTATTGACGAGGAGCGAGAGATGCCATTTGAGGAGGTGCCGTTAGTAACTAGTGAGGAGGATGCTAGACTTTTTGTGAGTAAGCAGTACCATGTGACGGAGGAGAGGCTGACTGGGGTGAATGTTTATGGCTTGCACCTGATAGCCAAGGTTTTGGGTCTATCCAATGTAGGAGGGATGTCCAAGGGGGAGCTGATTTCCTGGGTGTTGCGTGGGCGACATGGGGTTTCGGAGGAGAGGGCGTTTGGGGGGGTTCCTCCCCAGATCCCCTCTCACTCGACTCCCACAGTGCCGTCCACTCAAGTACCGGAGGTTAGCACCCTCCCACAGAGGGATGAGCATTGGAAGATTGGAGTGCCCTCGGGCGGTGCGTATGGTGGTTCCCCAGTTCTTGCCCCCCCTCCTTCAGTAGTGGCAGCTCCCTCTTCCGGCCTGTCTCCTGAGATGATATTTAGACTTGAGCTTGCTAAAATTGAGTCTAGGAAGTATGAGATTGAGGCTGAGACTAGGAAGCATGAGATTGAGGTTAGGAGGCAGGAGGATGAGACCAGGAGGCATGAGGCTGAGGTTAGGAGGCACGAGGCTGAGCTTAGGTACGACTCAGAGAAATATTGTGCTCAAATAGATTTAGATAAGACTCGTGCAGAGTCGACAGGGATTCGGATGGGCCGTGAGGGCCAAGTAAG
>JBAKBP010023513.1:0-36804 GCA_037953745.1 Lithodes maja
CTGAGATGAAAACATTATCAACCAGCTATCAACCCCATGTTTGCTATCACTCTGTCTTTGGCATAGACTATGAACATCATGCCTCGATCTTATCATTATGACATGTTTCCCACTACTGTTGGCTTACTAACTTTAAAGATGCTATGAAATAATTAATGAACAGAGTTAAGTACCTGCAATGGAAATGCTGATGTTATTGACTGACACACACACACACACACACACACAGCCCGTAGCCTAGTAGGTAGAGCTCTCGTCTCACACACGAGGGGTCGGGGGTTCAATCCCCGGCCGGGCGGAGACAAATTGGGCTTGTCTCCTTTCATGTGTTAGCCTCAGTTCACCTAGCTGTAAATAGGTACCTGGAATAAGTGGACGACGTTGTGACGTCCCATCTGGGGTTGGCAAAAATGGTACAAGGCGAGATGGGTATCATATGGTTCACCTAAGCTGATGGCTACCTAAGCCTTCGGGCGAGACGGTACCGTCTATAGTGAGAATGGTATCATACAGATCCACCCTAAGCCTTCGTTTCCGATGTCGCCAATTGGCTAAAAATACAGACTACACACACATCCACAGCCATTCCAACGATACATATAACACCTACACATATAGGAGGCGGGAAATAACGAGCATGCTCACTCCCGCAATACAACTAGAGTAAGTACAACTAGAATAAGTACACACACACACTAATACTTGATTAACCCTCCCCCTCCCCGGGCTGGCCTTCTAAATGACTGCACTCCGATCTGGGCGATCTGGTCAAACAACGTCGTAATAGGCCTAAGTCTATTCACACACATCTCAAACTGTAGCCCTGTTTTGTATCTGTAGACTGGCGTTGAGTAGAGCTCTCTAGGTTAACTGGTTCAGTTGAGATGACGATTTCCGTGGAGAGAGTTTTGGTGCAGTTTTAGCAATATCGGACACTTACAAACACTAATTTTCGTTCTACCAAACAACAACAACAATGGTCCGACTTCTTGTTTTTGAAGCTGGGCGTCGCTCCGACCGGCTTTGTTTACAAACGTTTCGCCGCACAGCTTGCAAACCACGCTTAATAGGCTTTCAAGTTTACGGATTTTAAAAGAACACCCAGGCAGGAAGGGTTAACATAGCCTAATAGAGGAACAAACATAATCGCACCTAATCAAAACAAGTGCATACACATGATGGCGTCCTCTTTTCGTTAAACATATGTAACAATTAGTTTTGAAGAATTGTTGGTTGAAATGTAGTTGAAGCTAATCTTGAGGAAGTGAATTCCAGAGAGATTAAAACGATGTCGAGTGCTACCAAACCTAATGGTAATGTAAGTCGATTGCGAAACACTTTGCATTCTATACATCGCATTATTTTGAAATTGATCAATGCATTGCCGTTCTAATTACTCTCTCTCTCTCTCCTGGATATTGAGCCATGAATTACATATTATAGTAAAGACAAGATAGACACAAACAAGAAGGGACAGTAATGGAAGGGAAGGCTGAAGCTGAGGAGGAGAGGATAGACAAATTGAGATATACAGGAGATAGGGGACACACTAGGGAAGACTGAGAGAATGGTAAGGGATAAAGAACTAGGGAAGGGATATTTTAGTATATTTAGAAGGCCAGATAAGGTATAGGGAATATTCTATGGTAACGACACAATCAAGAGGAGTCTGTTTGACTGTTGAATATCCTTGACTCTTTTAATGTTATGAATATATTTTGGTAACTTTTTACCAAAAGTTATATTTCACTTAACTAAATTATTGCGGGTTGTTTTGTTTACATAACCGTAGCGCCTAGCGGGTATATTTACAGAAAATAAGCCTAATTCAATTCTCTTTTTCGTGCATAAGCAAGAGCCAAAGCATGATACATTATATATCCGAGAAAGGGCGATGCTAGAGTTTTCCAATGGCACCTGAATCATCCTTGTACGACCTCGGATAATTTTGCAATGATTGTGTAACCTAGGGAAAATCGCAGAAAATTAGGTATTTTTTTGGTTTCATCCTTGTTTGAGAGAGGTAGGAGGCAAGGGAGGTATACAGTAGACACTAGTGCCGGCCATGCAGCCGTGGCGAGCAGTCCAGAGCTGCCTGTGGTCCCTGCAATGCTCGGTCTCTCTCTCATCGCTCATAATGGCCTCAAAATGGCACCCGTCATAAGATGGGCACCTCAGGAGTGGCCAATATTCTCTCTCCCATCATATGATGGTCGCTGCTAGTTGAGGGTTAAAGCATTTTATTGTATATCGCATTACTAGCAAACAGTTATAGTAAAGTTATTACAAGGGAAAATCTATAGGGGGTGTCTGGGTTTGTTAAGAAAAGGAGGAATGTAAGAATCCTCATAAATTTGCAAATGTATTCAAATGGATATTGTGGAACTTAAAGAGAATCTAAAGATAAATAAATCACCAGGAGCAGATGGTGTACACCAAAGCTACATCAAGGAAGTTGTTATGCACGATTCTGCAACCTCCACACCCCCTATACGAATCGACAAGCTGCCCATCAACCACCATACTCTCCAAATCCAGCCTCTGATATATTGGTGTATACAGAGTACTCCATAGCTTGCAAACATTCCCTTAAACCCTCTGGTTATCATAACGTGCCTGCAAGGAGTGCACATAATATCAGGTAGGGTTGGGTTTGTTACTGGGGCATGATTGCTGAGGTGTCAATGATTTGGACATACCCCTGATATCAAACCAGAATGCTGATTGGATGAATGTTTTTTTAAGTTATGATCTGAATGGATTGGTGTCATTTGTGGGTGTATTTCCGAAGCTATAAGGGTTTGGATTTTAGGAGAGAGCGAGTCAATTTGGGGCATAAATTCATTCCCAATATCAAGGAGCCCCCATGTCTCTCTTCCCCCACGACAACCCTTAGTGATATAGGCCTAGTGACATTAACATTTGAGTATTGTAAAAGAGGGGGGGGGGGGGGAATTATAATTGAACACAAATTCGATACTACTCACCAAGTAAACTCTGGAACTCTCTCCCTCAATCAACTTTTCCTTCATCCTATGACTTAGACTGCGTTAAACTTGGTGTGTCACGGAATTTGGACCCTGATGTACCTTGAATTTGGCTCTCTGGCACTCTTTTGGCTTATGGGGAGACACTCGTTACCTTTTATTACTTTTATTACTGTATCCTACGGTACAGTTGTTAAGGGTTGCTCTACTGGTGATCTTCTTTCATATCTTACTAACTTGGGTCGTCCTCCCTTCGGGACTTCAGTGAGAGTTTTTCTACTACACTAGACATATTGAAGGCCATTGATAGAGTCTGGCACAAATCTTTAATTTCTAAACTACCCTCCTTTGGTTTATGTCCCTCCATCTGTGCCTTTGTCTCAAATTTACTTTCCGGCTGTTCCATAGCTGCGTTTGTGGACGGCCATCGCTCACTTCCTCATCCTATCAACTCCGGTGATCCTCAGAGCTCTGTCCTATCTCCTATTCTCATTCAAATTTTCATAAATTATCTTCAATATACAATATTTCCATAACAAATACATTATTTATGAAAATACTAGACGATTTTACTGAGTTCAGAGAGAGGTCTTGGAGCTAAAGCGGGCAGTAAGAACATTTTAAGCCCTTTGTAAAGCAGATAATCATCTGAAGGTAGAACAGTCAATATGAAAAAGGCACCGGATTATACAATACAAATAATATATAAATACATAAATATAGCACAGACCTTCAATGATAATCACACAATGTTTCAATTAATTTATAATTTATATCATCATATACCCGCCCACTCATAGAAACTACAGAGGAAACCCATTTAATTTACATTTTTGTTATCTGAAGCCCTTTCAATCATCATCTCTTTTATTACATCTAACTATTCAATCATTTATTAAGGATTAAGGATTCACTATATCCAACTCTCATCTATATTATTAAATCAGTTTGTGTGTCAGTTTGTCTGTGTGTTCTTAGGCGGCCGCAGTTTTGGACCTGGGGAGCTGAAACTTTGCATGTGGGTGTCAATTGACCTGGGTCAGGTCATAGAGGGGGCAAGGCCACGATCGGAGGTCGTTTCGAGACCGAAATTGAAAACAAAATGACAAAAATGGCCGTTTGGGGCAGAAGGAGGCCTCCGATCGAAAAGGTGTATGGAACGAAAGTTGTTCGCAGCCCCCCAAAATGGGGGAAAGGATGAGATTAGATCCAAAATCGGAGATCATTTAGCGGCCGAAATCGAGGTCACCGTTTAATGAGGCACAGGGAGGTCGAGGCCGGTGATTATGGTGGTAGTAGTAGTATCGTGATGATTGTGGTAGTAGTGATTGATGATGGTGATTATGGTAGTAGTATTGGTGGTAGTAGTGATGGTGATATTGGTAGAATTTGAACCCGGGCAACGCCGGGTACCCCTGCTAGTATAATTTTAAGGTAGTATACTTGCTATGAATGATCTTTATGCAGGTAACTATACTTTCCGAGGGGGTATTCATTGCAACTCTTTGTAACTTCCCCCTTCTAAAACGCATGAGTCAGGAACCGTTCCCATGCCATTTAAGCAATCGTGCATTTGTGTCTCTCTCTCATGCCCTCATCCTATGACCGGAAGGTGTGATGGAAATTTCCTTCACCTCTGGGAGGTAGGGAGGAGGTGTGTAGTGAGGCTAGGTGGGAAGGTGGACTGGCAGATAGACTTTAGCAACGGGCACGAGAACATAGCCCAGAGATTCCTCTCAATATAGGAAATTCTCTATTACTTATATATTAGTATGTCTGTACTGTATATCTATTTCAGTTGGTACTTGAATAAATATCAAAGTTGGTTGGATACCACATTCTTTCCTTTTCCCCTTTACCTATATATAATATGTATAAGGTATAGGTGGGATGGTGGCGGCATTAATATATATCTACCTAATTAACCCTCTCGCATTTTTAGGACGCGATAGCGTCATAACGCCACCAGCCCAAGAGTGGTCGTATGACGCAATAGCGTCATAATGCCACCTGTAAGTTAGAAATATTCGTGGAAAATAAGTTTATGACGCGATTTTGACGCTATTTTGGCTGGTTAGTTAGGTCTCAGTAAGTTACAAAAGGAAATATCTGGCAACCCCCTAGCGTCTCTGGGAGAGGAGTGCGGGGCTTTGTTTCAGCAGTAGTGACCCAGCCGCCAGTCTGTGAGGTAGGAATCCCGGCCCTTTAAATCTCGTCTCGCCTCCCTTGCCCGCCATGGAGTGGCTTTCAGGGGGGCAAATCTGGATTATTTATGTACCAAATGGCAGTGTATATCAATTTGTGGCTTTGTAATATATTTTATGCATATAACTTGTGATTTGTGACTGTTTGTGCCTCGTTGCTCGCCTCTCCATAGCCAGCCATGTGCTTTTTAGGCAGCCAGAATGGACCCAGTGGAAGTGTTGTGAACTGTGAATAATGAGAATAATATCATATTTCGTAGGGTTAGTGTAGTAAGCATTCGTAGTCACATTCCTAACTTATTATGTTAGGTTTGTGATTACGAATGTAAGCTAGGCTATACGTGTGTCGTATATATATTGCCCTAAAACCTTCATTTTCGCTTGAAAGACCAATATATTTATCAATAAATACTACCTACGAAGTATAATAAAGTTGTAATTACGAAATATAGTTGTGTTTTGCCCATTTTTGGCAATTTTATATGCCCAATTTGGGCAATTTTGGAGTGAATAGACAGTTTTATTTGAGTGAAGTAACTGACAGTGAAGTGTGGAGAATTATACATTTTTTTTTTTTAAATGTCACGGCAAGTTAAAATATGTCATGGTAAGTAGCCCGACAAAGAACATACAAGCCTTTTATGCGAAACTCTACACTACATACAGCAGTGAACCCTTGGACGACCACAGCTGTCTGGGTAAAGTACTAATCCCATAATTACTTGCCCGCGGGGGGTCCCCACTCCTTGAATGTTTCGTCCAGTGCCGGTATACTTTATATGTTTAGGCATATTATATTTATTTTATATATATATATTGTATATATACTGTATATATATATATATATATATATATATATATATATATATATTATATATATATATATATATATATATATATATATATATATATATATATATTTTGTTTTTATTCCTGTCCTCCAGGGTGTCTATCGGATCAGCCCCTAGGTCCAGAGCAATGGCGAGGCCCATAATTGAGTATTTATAGTTTTATTATATTTACAGTATATTATTATTTATTTGATTTATTATTATTTTTTTTTATTTTTTTTTATCTCATTTTATTTATATTTTTATTTATTTTATTTATTATTTTTTTTTATTTATTTTATTTTATTTTTTTATTTTATTTACATTTTTATTTCATTTATATATATATATTTGTTTTTATATTCCTGTTCCCCAGGGAGTCTATCGGATCAGCCCCTATGGCCAGAGCAAGGGCGAGGCCATAATCGAGTATTTATATTTTTATTTTATTTATATTTTTATTTATTTTATTTATTATTATGTTCTCTCCACCAACCAACTTTACTCCTAAACTCTTGGGGATGATACGGAGACGTGTGTTGGATCTGGTAGCCCAAGGTATCCCCCAAGTGCTGCCAAATTTCATTATTAAACTCTTTCCCTCTATCACTCAGATAGAGCCCAGGATACCATACACAAAGATGACTTTCTCCAAGATAACCTTAGCCACGGTTTCGGCTGTCTTGTCCAAGATGGCACAAGCAACCGTATACTTGGAGAAGACGTAAACACACGTCAAAATGTACCTTTTGTTCGTCTGTCTGGGTAGAGGTCCCATAATTTTCACCGATAATTTCTCCCACGGTTTCCCTGCCAGAATATGTCCAGGCGACTATTTAAGTTCTCGGCCATCTTTCCCTCTCTGACAGCCCAAACAATTTTGAATGACTTCCTTGACAATTTGGTCGGCTCTTGAGGTCCAGTACCTTTCAATAAATTGCTTCAGGACTCGAGACTGTCCTAAATGAGCCCCCCCTCCCCTCTTGACCGTGAAGGATTTGTATCATGTGTTTGGCCTCAAGATAGTCTAACACCACCCGATCCTTGGAATCCCTCCAGGCTCCCTCGGATAATTTTAACTTGTCTCTACACCCCGGATTAGTCTGTTCCTGGCCAGGTGAAGTGGGTTGAACGGGGGCTACCGGTAATCTAGATAGGCCAGCGGCGTTAGTGTGCAATTTTCCCGGTCTATGTCTAACTTCAAAGGAATATTCCTCCAAGCTCCCCTTCCACCTAACAAATAACCCGTCTTCCGTTTTCATTATTCGGAGCCATTGCAAACTATGGTGGTCCATGATAACTTTGAAATGGATCCCGGCTAAATAGGAACGGAAATACTGCACAGCCCAAACTAGAGCCAGACATTCCTTGTTGGTAACGCTGTAGTTCTTCTCGCCCTTGTTCAGCGTCCGGCTGGCTAAATGCCACTATGCCCTTTTTCCCGTCAACTTTCTGAGCCAGTACAGCGCCTAGTCCTTCATCGGAAGCATCGGTATATAATTGAAAGGACTTGGTAAAGTCTGGGTGACGGACTATAGGGTTAGAGGTGAGTTTTTCCTTCAAGTGATCAAAAGCTGTTTGGCAACTCTGATCCCAGTCAAAATTCCGCCCTTTTTCCAATCTCTTGTCATGGGTTGAGCAATTTTCGAGAAATTGGGTATAAATCTCTGATAATAATAGGAAGCCATCCCCAGAAACGCTCGGATCCCTTTAACAGTGGTAGGGGGTGTAATCTCTGTGATAGCTTTGACCTTGAGGGGGTCCGGTTGGATACCTTTGTTTGAAACTACATGCCCTAAGTATGACACCTCGCGTGCCCCTAGTTGGCATTTAGAAGGCTTCAATTTTAGTCCCGCCCTTCTGATTCTCTCCAATACCTCTTGTAGTCGGTTAATATGTTCCTCCCAGCTATTTGACAAATAATATTGTCATCTAGAAAAGCTAAGCAAGTGTTCCATGTCAACCCCCTCAGTACTTCGTCCATGACCCTAGTAAAACTGGCTGGTCCATTACAAACTCCAAAAGGCAAAACCGTAAACGGATATAGTTTCCCTTCGCTCGTGGCAAATGCGGTTTTCTCCTGGTCCTCTGGCCTAACTGGTACTTGCCAATAACCACTTTGTAAGTCTAGGGTAGAGAACCTTGGTCTTGCTTGGGGCTTTGGGGCTGTTCGGCCAGGCAGCCTGGGGAACAGAAACAAAAAGAGAACCAGGTTGACCCATTTAGTAATTCTAGCGAGTCATCGATGCGAGGTAGGGGTTGGGCATCTTTGATGGTGATAACATTAAATTTCCTATAGTCTACACAGAACCTAGTGGTCCCATCTATTTTTTTTTACCAAGACTACGGAAGACGACCACGGACTGTAGGATTCCACTACTATTCCTTGTTTCAGCATCTCCTCTACGTGTTCTTTTTCTTTTTGTCTCATGATGGGATTTTGGCGCCGGTACGGTTGTCTAATAGGGGGCCCTTGAGTATGTATCTCGTGGGTGTGTCGGGTTCGGGCTGATCCGTGGTCCCCTTCATCTTGAGCAAAGATGTCTCTGTAAGACCAGAGTAATTCATGTAAGGTAGTGGCCTGGTCTGATGTCAGTTGTTTCGTGATTTCAGGTAAGTTAACAGGTCCGTTTGTTCCAATGGTGGTGGGTTGTGCGGGTGTAACTTGTCCTAAGAACGTTCCCTTCTGATAACTGATCGTCTCATCGCCAAAGTTAGCAAGGACTAGTCTCCTCTGCTCGGTAGTAATAAAGGTGGGGGATATTCTTACTTTATTCTGGGTATTGGGTTCAATAATCCCGGCTGTCATTCCCTGGGACTTAGGAATTTCTATCATTCTCCAAGATCTAGGGGGAATAGACAGTTTTCCCATGGTAGCTACCATTTGAGGTCATAGGGTCGTCGTTGTGTCTTTCGGCCCACACTGTATGGTTACCCCCAACTGGCTCATAAGGTCTATTCCCAGGTACACATCGACTCCGCTATTAGATTTCTCCGATAGTACACAAAAATTAGTGGTGAATTTAATTCCCTTCCACTGTATCACTACCGAATTTGTTCTCCCTAGGATTGTCAGTGGTTGACCACCAGCTCCTGACAACTGTATACTAGTCTGATGTAATGTCCCTATTTCTCTCTGATTGTTTCTCCAAAATTCTCCAAAAGACAGCTTCTACTGGCCCCCGTGTCAATTAACATGTTTGGGGCTTTCCCATTGATTACGATAGTTTGACAAGGCGTATGTCTCTCTAAGATATTAACCTCACTATATCGCCCTTCTATGTGAGGTTTAGGGGAACATTTTTCTTCCCCTTCCGACATTGTGTTTCGGTTGGGTTTCCATCTTTCGGTACTCGACTGGGAGCAATCTTCCCTGGTTTGGGTCGGTCACCCTTGGTAGGGGTCGATCGTTTTGGAGTGGGGGCCTCGAGTTAAACCTAGGGGTTTGAGTTTAACCCTTATTTAGTGGCTGGTAAGGTATTTTACACTGTGCGGCCCAGCGGGCATAATCCCGAAATATTCCCTCACTTTCACTCGCCCTAGCGCCGTTAATATGGCTCCAATGCGAACGAAACGATCATTTTTGGAAAGAGCAATTCTTCGTATCCCCATATAAGTCTATTATGGATGTTATGAGCGAGTGTGGAGGGTGGGAAGAGGAGGTACTTTTTGGTCTATTTCCCGGGCGCGTTTGGATGCGTTCGCTTTGCCCTGACTTCGGCCTCCCGCGCTCTCTCTCTGGCTCGCTCGCTTTCCCTCTCTCGGGCGCTCTGTCTCTCTCTCTCTCCCTCATCCGCATATGTAATTCTCATTATTATTTTCTCTAATCTTTCTCACTCCTCCCGTCTGTCTCTCTCTCTCTGGCTCGCTCGCTTTCCCTCTCTCGCGCGCTCTCTCTCTTTCTCTCTTCCTCATCCGTATATGTAATTCTCATTATTATTTTCTCTAACTAATCCCTCTATTTCATATATTTGCTTGTAATATTTCTGTATTATTATATCTTTTTCACTCTTTCTTCAGTTCAGTTTCTGTATTCTCTCTTTCTCTCTCTCTCTCTCTTCCTCATCCGTATATGTAATTCTCATTATTATTTTCTCTAATCCCTCTTTCTTTATTTGATTGTAATATTTCTGTATTATTATATCTTTTTCACTCTTTCTTCAGTTCAGTTTCTGCATTCTCTCTCTCTCTCTCTGTTTTGCTTGCTTTGCAGGATTTTTTTTTTTTTTTTATATATAATATGATTACAACACATTTCCAAATCACCCTATGGAGTAGTGTTGACGACTCATTTTTGTTGTTGTGGTGTTCCCAGGAGGTGTAATCCACATGTGATTGAGGTAGGCAAAAGGCAGTTATGTGATTGAGGTAGGTAAAAGGCAGTTATGTGATTGAGGTAGGGAAAAGGCAGAACTGCCTATAGCGAGTGTATGAATGTGATTGAGGTAGACAAAAGGCAGAACTTCCTATAGCGAGTGTATAAATGTGATTGAGGTAGACAAAAGGCAGAACTGCCTATAGCGAGTGTATAAATGTGATTGAGGTAGACAAAAGGCAGAACTGCCTATAGCGAGTGTATGAATGTGATTGAGGTAGACAAAAGGCAGAACTGCCTATTGCGAGTGTATGAATGTGCTTGAGGTAGACAAAAGGCAGAACTGCCTATAGCGAGTGTATGAATGTATGTATGAATGAATGACATGGATGTATGAGGTGGACCAAGAACCAGATGGATGGATGAGATTCGAAACTTATGGATGTAATGGGTGATGTTGCTGATGATGATGAATGCACTTGTGTTTGGGTAGTGTGCTATTCCACCATATGAATGATTGAATGACATGAATTCATGAGGTACTTTGAAATAGATGAATGAATGATTGAATGAAGTTATGAATGACATGAATTCATGAGGTACTTTGAAATAGATGAATGAATGATTGAATGAAGTTATGAATGACATGAATTCATGAGGTTTTGTTTATCACCTGTTTACTAAAGTGCCACCATTATCGATTTTCTTCGAGCCGACTCGAGGGGGAGGGTTACCAATTGAAATTAAATCCGCTAGCATATATTGTTAGATGTAAGACATGATAAATACTACTAGAAATATGAATTGGCAAAATCCATATAATATCACTTCGAAATGGTTCTGAAATTTCAAAACAAAACCGCTAGTGTAAGTCATTGCTGCTAGATCGAAGTAAAGGTCTCTAGATCTAGCGGAAGTCGCTATACGTATTGGCAGTACTGCACACTGCCGACGGCGATACGTTGTTGACATTGTTGTTGATGTTCCAGTGGAGGGATGAACAAAAAAAATTTTTTGTCCAATAATAGCTATTTCATAGTCCCACAGGACTTATTTTGATATATTTATGACCCCTGGTATGAAGGTATGTTGCCAATATAATAATAGAGACAAATAAATAGTTAAAAGGACTAATAACCTAATAATAATGACAAATAAATAATTTACTCTGCAAATAATACGCTATAAAATGCTTGCAATCAAACTTTCAAGCAATTACAAGGTCACATGCAATTATAAAAGGTATATTGTAGACCACAATCTTCGCCAAGCTTCGTTGTTGCTTGTATTATCGTGAGAAATGTACCGTACACCCTGGTTATCGTGAGAAATTTACCGAACGCCTGCATATAATACACTATAAAATGCTTGCAATCAAACTCTCAAGCAATTTCAAGGTCACATGCAATTATAAATGTATAGGTAGACCCAGAGAGGAAGAGACAGAGAGAGAGAGAGAGAGTGTCGTGATAATATATATCAATTTTACATAGACTATGACCACTCGCCACGGCCGCCGTGGCCCTACTGAGCTTTACTCCACTTATATTCACCCGCCCTCCCTCGCCACACAGGGAATTATATAAGGAAATTACCGTATTTTAGGGTTTTTGCACTCGTGTTGCACGATCGTTGCAAGACAACCAGTGATTGTAGAAAGATGGTTCGGGTGTCATTGGAAAGCTCAATTTACGCCCTTTCAGGGACACATACTTGTATTATGCTCTGGGTCTTGTTTATGCATGAAAAAGAGCATGGAAACAACCCCATTTAGGGTTAAAAAAAAAAACGCTGGGCGGCACAGTGAAATATACTCCACCACCCGCTCGTAAGGTGATAAAATGCTTGCAATCAAACTTTCAAGCAATTATAAAATGTAAATTGTACTTACCAACACCCACACCAGTATGTTCTTCGTCAGGAACGTCTCCATTTTGCTCAACGGTCTGTGCAACATCAACCACAACATTTGCGACACGCAAATTATGCTTGGGGTGAAAGCCTATGATCGGCATATTTTCGTCTTCCGAGTCATCCACACTATCAAAACTCTCACCCAGAACTTCCATGGTTTCATTCAACAGCCTATTATCTAGTTCCTGGGCGGTGAGCCGGGCGTGATGAGTGGGCCGTGATGAGTGATGAGCCGGGCGTGATGAGTAGGGTGGCGCGACGCACTAGGGGCCACCGAATCGGAAACGGGCAAATCTTGACCTTCCATTACGGCTGTTTGAGGGTTACTGAGTTATGGTCACGCAGTGGGGATGTGTGGGTGGGACCTTGTAGTACACCGCCTGACCACCAAGTTTTACTTTCCACCTAAATTAGGGCAGGAATACGCCCATGGACTTAAGTCGGACCCCGCCATTTAGTCCAATTTTCTCGATTCGGACTTACGGTAAGTCGGGCCCCGATCTTTAAGGGTTAAGGTCGGTTGGAACAGTTCCTAGCTAGGTGTCCGGTTTGCCTACATACAAAACATCGGACATTTGTTCTCGGATACCCTTTATTTGAGTTTTCCTCTTCCCCTTTCTTTTTCTCCTCTCTTAATTCTCAGGCTTCCAGTACTTTTTTGATCACCTCCATGATCTCCTTTGTGGTAGTCACTTCATGGATAATGCAGTGTTTCTTAACTTCCACAGGACACGCTTGAATCATGATCTCTCTAATTTCTGTTTCCTGACTCTTTTGGTCCATATGTGGATACGCGAGTTTGACATACTTCGTGATTCCCCTCCTCAGGGTTCTCACATTCTGGCCGTCCAGTTTCATAGTCTTTAGTTTCTCTCGGGCCTTCCTTGTGGAGGTTTCTCGGCCAAACTCCTCAATTAGAGCGGCCCTCACTTCTGCCCACGATACTAGTCCCTCTAGACGTACTCTTACATCGTTTAGGGCCTTGCCTAAGTGTGCCTTTCCGTAGGCGATTTTTTTTTTCATCATTTCCTACCTTAAGTAGAGTGAATTGACATTCTAGTTGTTCAATCCATAGCTCAATTTCTTCTTTCCCCTCTTCCCATATTCTGAACGGTAATACTGTCGCCATTATGTCTGTTCTGTTAGATAATTATACTCAACTCAAACAATTTGTCGAATCCCACCGCTTGCCACCAAAATGTTTTACTTAAATTTCTAAGTTCAAGCACACTACTAAGGTGGGGGAATAATTCGACAGTTATTTGGGTTTTGTACACTTTATTTAACAGCCCAAACTCCTAAGGTAATACGAGTCCAGTAACCAACTTCCTGTTCGGGTCGAAATGGGTTCAATACACGAATTGAATAGATCGTCGACCCGCGATAGATAATACTTTGGAACTCGAAAGCTCCCGTTACCACCTATTTGGATTCCCGCTATTCAGGTAATGACTCACTTCGACGTAGATCCATTGTAGGTTACCAGACTGAACTTATAATGTTTACCATGCCCTCCGATGTCTAACTGCGAGACCAGGGCTTCTCTGACAAAAGACTATCATGTATAAATCTTAATCATAAATGCTACTACATAAATATTATAACAATTACCGAGCCCCTGTATGTCTATTACTAAGACCAGGGCGTTTCAAACATAAACCCTCCTAATAAAATATAATACCTAAATATATCACCGGCCAATAGACCACTTAATTCCCATGGACTATATCCTCTTTATCTCACAACCCCTTTTACAATTGGACGCGTGGTCCGTTACACCTAAACATAATTTCTCTTCACACCATATAATGTCTTATCATTTATACAATACAGACCCGTAGGTCATTTAATTCTCCACGTAAGACACAATCTTTATCTCACAACCCCCTTTACCACATTTGAACGCGTAGTCCGTTACACCTGAACATAAACCCTCTTAGTACAATATAATATCTTCACCCTAATACAAGACAGACCCGTAGGTCATCTAAGTCTCCACGTAAGATACAATCTTTATCCTTTAACAATATTGAACGCTTAATCCGTTACACTTATTCCCGGATACGTAAATAGTATCTTAACCCTAATACAATACAGACCCGTAGGTCATCTAAGTTTCCACGTAAGATACAATCTTTATCCTTTAACAATATTGAACGGTTAATCCGTTACTCTTATTCCCGGATACGTACATAACTTCTCTTAACGCAATAGATACGTCCTTACTTTAATACTAATTCCAAGATTCTACTTTCGGCTTATTGTCTATTGCCGCTCAACCGACGGAATACCAATGAACAAGAATAGTGATTCAGTTTCCTTTACAACAATAAGATATGGTACAATACTCGGACTAGTGTCCTTCACATTCGGTCTGTTGTCCTTCCTATATATATTTCCCTAAGCTGAAGCTAATCTATCTGCAACTATCTTTTATTCCCACTGAACCTTATAGTTGCTTAACTATTTCAAATCTCAGTCACTCTTACGTTAATTAAATCTCTTCCTATAAGATCCTATCTAATTGGTAGCTAATGGCATGGAGCCTTCTCTATCAATAACCACTAATACTCGGTGAACACATCATCCTTTTATTTTGTTTCATAAGTCTAGTCTATTTCTCTTTAGTTTGTTCTATAAGAACACATTAATTATTTAAGAGGAACCACTGGATTTGTCAACATTATGTCTCTCTTTCTCTTTATCTCCTGCAGGCGCAATATGGGTCCTTGATAAAATAGATTAACCCTTCCCGCCCGGGCAGCATTTTAAAAGGACACCGTGGCAGATGGGCAGGAACCCGGGTGTCCTTATAAAATCCGTAAGCTTGAAAGACTATTCAGCTGGTTTTGAAAGCCGCGCGTCCGACGTATGTAAACAAAGCCTGTCGGAGGCGACGCACGCACCTCTGGCAGCAAGAAAACGTCGGAGCTTTGTTGTTGTGTGGTCTGCAAAGACAGATTCAGTCTTGAAAAGTGTGTCGCATTGCTAAAATCGCGGAAAAATGCGCTCCACGAAAATCTTCATCACAACTGAACCAGTTGACTTAGAGAGCTCTACTCAATGCCAGTCTAGAGATTGGAAACCACAGTACGCTTAGACATGTGTGAGCATTTTCTAGCAGTTAAAATAACAAAGATACGGTAGCCTAGGTGTAGACGTATTTCGGCCATATCGCCCGGGTCTCAACAACGTCGTTAGGATAGCGAGCTCGGGCCAGAAGGGTTAATCTGCTTGCTGCCACACAGGATCAATTACCACCTCAGGGCTGGCCAGTAGCGGTCCTGGAAACAGTCACTCCCATCTACTACCTGTCGCCCCTCTTGAATTGCTTGGCTACAGGTATGTAAACCAGCAATGTGACGACAGGCGGAGGGATACAGTGGGTGTAATCTCCTCATAGGTGAGAGTGAGGCCAGGCCCGAGGGAGTATTCACGGGAACTGTTGAGGTGGGCTGGAAGGCTGTAGTAGGGTAAGCCAAGTTTCCTGAAGTGCCCGGGAAAGAGAGAGAGGCTGGGCTGTGGCTAGTTGCCCCAGTGGTGCCCATTGCTTGAGTGAGGCCGGGGCTCTTCCTCCCCCCCCCCCCCACCCTTTTATATAGGCCTGCCGCCCGGCACGAGGCATGCCTTGGGGTGCTGTAATTGGCTGGCTCGCACGGCTAGCTGCCGCTTGGCACGTGCGAGCTGCACATTTAACTTTGTCTCCTCGGCTTCTTCCTCTCCATTTCCCAGGAAATCGATTGCAATTGTCTTCTAGTGGCTTACGGGAGTATAGGGCTGGCACTGAGTTATTTAACATATTCCAATCCGAAGGGACGGCCTGTGGAGAGAGCGAGAGCGAGATTTTGGACGAGGCTGTACAAGCATATTTTGGCTCCGACAATGGAGCCTTTTGATTGGTCGGAGCGAGGAGGTGTGTAGACTGTGGAAGTCATGCCCGGAATGTCAACATTATCTGGCCAAAAGGCTCGGCCAAAAGGAGCACACTGATTGGCCGGCCGTCTTTCTATTATATATATATATATATATATATATATATATATATATATATATATATATATATATATATATATATATATATATCTTAATAAATAAAGGTCAATGTTTGTCTGTCTGTCTGTCAGTTACCCGACCTACCTGACCTTTGTTACTAAACTCCTCCCATAGTTTTGGTGCCAGGTGGGAGTGTGGGGCACCGTTGGAAAGCCCAGGCTTTGGAGATGGTTTTAGGCGAGTTTAGTGGAAATCAGAGACACTTTTGTTTAATAAAATTTTCGGCAGAACTTATGTAGTATACGGGAGAGAAAAAATGCGAAAAAAAATGCCGTTTGGGGCAGAAGGAGGCCTCCGATCGAAAAGATGTATGGAACGAAAGTTGTTCGCAGCCCCCTAAAATGGGGGTTCGGATGAGGACAGATCCAAAGTCGGAGGTCATTTAGCGGCCGAAATCGAGGTCGCCGTTTAATGAGGCACAGGGAGGTCGAGGCCGGTGATTATGGTAGTAGTAGTATTGTGATGATTGTGGAGTAGTGATTGATGATGGTGATTATGGTAGTATTAGTGGTGGTAGTAGTGATGGTGATTATGGTGATTACCCGGGCAAAGCCAGGTACCCCTGCTAGTCCTATATATATATATTTTTATATATATTGTTACGGCTGGATCGGCAATACATATTCGGGATTCTTGATCGTAGGACAGAAATGGCTTATGTGACAACGACACGCTCGATTCCAGTCCCAAATACTATATGCTCCAGACAACAAAAGCACCAACGCCCTACAGAGTTATCGTCTATGGTAACGAGGTACCTTAACTCGGCGAAAGTGTACAACAGGGGTAGGCTATGAGGCTAAACTCCCTCAGACATTTATAGGTTACGTTATTACTAAAGAAATGCAATACTCAAGAAACTACGTTAATATTAAGCCTCTAATAATGTAGAATAGAAGCAGGCTAAAGGTATGACAGTGAAATGCTAAATGACAAATGTACACGCCTACTTGAAAGCGCGTGCACTAGAATAACTGTCCCCTACTAACATGCACTAGCATGTAGCATACAAGATGTTCATGATCCAGTAGATACCTACTAATACACATGGAAGGAACATAAATAGTAGTCACTTATTATAAGAATGAATCTATACTTGGAATAACTAAAAGGTTGCAGGCAACAGTACTGCGCCGGTAGCCTACTACCGCATAGGCTACTTCGCTTCTCTCACTCTGTCTCCCCTCTGAGTCTGTATGCGCCCTACGCAACAGAACTCCGGACACAGCAGCAAAACGACAGTGCAGTTAATTGATACATGAAAGTATTAATAGTGTTGTCTTGTGTGTGAGTAATGTGTATTGTAAAGTGTTACATACATAAACTTAAAGAGAGCTGCAATGCATAGTAAAATAAAGATATAACCCACTCATCATCCCCATGTGTTCTAGCTAGCAGGCCAAGTCACAGGAACAACGAGTCCCAGCACCGAAAGCGAGAACCCAGGAAAAGACTGCAGAGAACACAAGGACAGATAAATTACGTTACTCTACTATACCGGCACTACGAGCGAGCTGTAGTCTCTGGTACTGCACTCGCTCCTGGCTCGGTAGGCAAATCAAGGCTAAGTCCTCGCCCCTCTACAGACAACTCCTGGGCATGGTCGGGCTCTTACACATGGCACTAGTCTAGTCACAAATTGGATGATGAGCTGGGCATATAACTCGTGAACATGTAGAACGTTCACCAACTATCCTCATCAAGAAGATCGCTGTTCACATTAACCCCTTAAATCTAATACATGTAAATATATGCTTGTCCTAAGAGTAATACGAGAGGTGAGTGCTGAAACTCCTTTAGGACCTCAAGGGAAGGGTATGCATTTAAATAGAGAGAAGAATGAAATGAGAGTAATGTCGTCAGAGAGAAAGAGTGCAACCGTGAGAAATTGGGAGAGAGGGCAAGGGATGTTAGAATCTCAAAGGTTCTAGGCAACCTGATCATGGAACACACAGCGAGCCTCCATGCAATGTGCAGTACGACAACATGGGCAGCCCAGGCAGCATATGCAGGCGGCAATGTACTACCAACCCTGTCGCACCTCTGCTATAAGCGCAGGGCTGCCAACCGGTCCATACGTCTGGCAACCATTGCTACCCTCTCGCTCTGAAGTCTAACTCACTCTCTCTCTCTGAATTCCTATTGTCTTATCTATCAACTTCTCTATTGATACTACATATTAAATGGAAGGTCTCAACATGGCTTAAAACAAAACCCACCACTGGTTAGCAAATGACGAGACCTTTGCAGAGATACAAAGAACATAGTTATACGTTGTCACACTCAATATAAGCAGCCAGCACGGTACACGGTACACGGCACCGCGGCGGTACAGTGGAGTACCAAGGAGTACAATCAGGTTGCGTTGCTACGCACTGGGTGCGTCACAGCCCCCCCAAGATTTTAGATAATCGACCTTAGAAGCATTATCAAAATCTGACAGGCAACCAACCGACCTGCTACCCTTAGCTGCCACTAATTGCAAAAGGTGCACAACAACTGAAGTGTGAATTATACATAAAACACAATATCGCATGCATCATGCTACAACAATAAAGACTTACAAAACTAAAAAAAAAAATTCTCGTTTATTTTATTGTTTTATAATCTTTTTGGACGGCGTTATGATAGCCTAATTTTACTCCTGCTCAACCCACACACCGTGCACGACTATCCTGGATCATCAACCCTTGATAGACAATCCGCTATCACGTTCTCACTCCCGGCAATATGCTGAATGTTGAGATTATACTCTTGGAGCATTAGGGACCACCTGGTCAACCGCATATTCCGATTGTGAAACTGATTTAGGAATTTCAAGGGATGATGGTCCGTATAAATCGTCACTACCGGGCCGTAGGCTGGAACATAAACTTCGAAATGTTTGAGCGACAAAACGATAGCAAGAAGCTCCTTCTCTATAGTCGAGTAATTCCTTTGTGCCGAATTAAACTTGCGAGAAAAGAAGCTCACTGGGTGTTCCAAGCCCTCGGAATCAGTCTGCAGTAACACTGCCCCGGCACCCACACCGCTGGCATCAGTCGCCAGCTGAAAACTCCTGGAGAAGTCTGGGGCTCTCAAAATCGGATGTGTACACAGCAGGTGCTTGACTAGGTCGAAAGCCCTCTGACACTCCGCAGCCCAACAGAACTTCACTGACTTCGACAGTAGATCAGTTAACGGTGCTAAGACAGTAGAGTATCCCCGGATGAAGCGCCTATAATAGCCTATCATACCTAGGAACCGCATGACCTGGCGCTTAGTGGTGGGCCTGGGAAACATATTGATAGCCTGTATCTTGCTCAGGGGGGGGGCACACCCGGCCTAACCCGACCACGAAGCCAAGATACTGCACAGTAGCCTTTACAAACTCGCACTTCCTCAGGTTCACCACCAGCCCAGCATCGTGCAACTTCCCAAACAGGGTCTCTAAGTGCCTTAGGTGATTTTCAAAATTGTCATCATACACTATCACGTCATCAAGGTAGACCGTGCAGTTAGGGATTTCGTCACAAATATCGTTCATCAGGTTCTGAAACGTGGCAGGTGCGTTCTTAAGCCCATAAGGCATTACGTTACATTGGTAGGTCTTGCCATCTACCACAAAACCACAAACTTGCTTAGCTCGGTCCGACAGGGGTACTTGCCAGTAGCCTTTTACAAGATCAATTTTAGTAAGGTACTTTGCATTCCCTATCTTGTCCACGCTGTCGTCAACTCGAGGCAAAGGGTAAGGGTTGGTAGTGGTCAAGCCATTTAGCCTACGAAAATCTATGCAGAACCGCACCTTGCCGTCAGGTTTTGGCTGCAACGTGACGGGTGATGTCCACTTCACATAACCTTCAGTGATCATCCCTCTCTCAACCATGTACTTTAACTCCTCCCGTAAAGCTGGCAACTTTACCGGGGGCACACGGTAGGGCACTGACTTGAAGGGCACATTATCACCGACGTCCACGTCGTGCGTTACCTGAGTAGTGAGACCTGGGTGTTCGGCGAAAACAGAGGGGTATGACCTGAACAGGCCTAGGACAGCAGCACCCTGGTGCTCAGGCAGGTGACTTACAGCTTGCCTAGCCTCTTGTTCAGTATTCCCCGCCCACTGTTCCGCGGAAATGACACAGTCCCAGCTATCCTCCTCAGCAGCATGACTGTCCCCACCTCCTTCTCCACCCTGGCCGCTGCAGGCCAGCACAGGGACAGTGAGAGGCTCTGAGGGGCGTCTCACATACTCTTTCATGAGGTTAACATGACATAACTGATGTTTTTTTCTACGGTCAGGTGTTGCAACGAGATAATCAAGGTCGGACAGTTTCTTAGCCACCACATACGGCCCAATAAACTTGGCAGAAAGGGGGTGTCCAGGCAAAGGTAAAAGCAACATTACCTCCTGACCCACCGAAAACTCCCGAAGCTTCACCTTGGCGTCATACTGGTGCTTCATGACCGCCTGTGCATTAACCAAGTTATTACCTGCCGCTGCCATGCAACCTATAAGTCTCTCCCGGCTCTCAAGGATATATTGAAGTACAGA
The DNA here is from genome assembly GCA_037953745.1 of Lithodes maja. NCBI lineage: Eukaryota > Metazoa > Arthropoda > Malacostraca > Decapoda > Lithodidae > Lithodes > Lithodes maja. Next base: position 20,838 of record JBAKBP010023513.1, read on the forward strand.
CCCCGGCTTCTCTTCGCCCTCCCAGATCTCTTTCACCATACTTAACCCGTACAGCCCCAGCGACGCGCCTGGCGCGTCGGCGATGTATGTAACGCACAGCCCCAGAGACGCGCCTGGTGCGTCACCCTAATTGCGCCGACCGTAACCTCAGGTGTAGCCACTCAAGAGGGCTCAGATTTGTATGGGAACTGTGTACGTATCCCACGCAACTGTGCCGATGGTTGAAAACTCTCAAAGTCCACGTGCGTGCGCGTGAGCGCGCAATAACCTGGTTTTTTGGGGTAATTGCCTTCAATTTTTTACTCTTGTAAAATACGTTTTCGGGGGCTCTGTCGGACCATTCTTTAAGCTTTTTGAGCGGTTTTTCGTGGTTTTTCCTTCATTCCTAACCCATTCGCTATTGTTTCTGGAATAAAACCATTTTTTGAAAACCGGCCGTGTTCTGGTGAACAAACATTACAAAACTAGCCGGGGCTGGACGGGTTAAAGGTCCTCTCACATTATGGCCAAAGACTAGTTGATTTGGACTGAACCCCAGGCTCTCTTCTGGGACTTCACGTGCAGCGAACAGAACATACGGCAGACCCAAATCCCAATCAGTGTCATGTTCTGCACAGTAACAGCGTAGCATACTCTTCAGGGTCGAGTGCCACCGCTCCAAGACTCCCTGACTCTCGGGATGGTAGGCTGACGACACTACAGAACATATACCGTGCAACTGAAGGGTTTGCTTGAACAATTTGGATGTAAAATTGCTCCCCTGGTCTGACTGCACCTCACGTGGAAATCCATAACGGGAACAGAACAATAATAAGTTTTTAACAACTGCCTTTGCCGAGCCGTTTCTCATGGGGTATGCGTCCGGGTATCTCGTAGCCACATCCATGATTGTCAACAGGAATTTATTGCCACTACTAGTAGGCGGGAAAGGGCCAACCAAATCTACTACAACTTTGCTGAACGGAGGCCCGGTGACAGGTATGGGAAACAAAGGTGCCTTCGGGATTGTCTGGTTAGGCTTCCCCGTTGTCTGGCAGGTCGCACACCCAGCCACCCATGCACAGACATCAGCCTTGACCCCAGGCCACCAGAAAAACCTGCCCAATGCCGCCAATGTTTTTGTTACCCCCAAATGACCCGCCACCGGCACATCATGCGCCAGACACAATAAGGACTCTCTATACTTATTTGGAACAACCACCTGGTCTACTACCCTCGCACCGCCCTCCCACTTCGATTTGGGGTCTAGAAATCTGCGGTACAATATCCTGTTGAGCCTAAAGAAATCTCCCGGCTTCGCATCCCCATCTTCCTCCAACTCTATGGCACCATTGCTATAACGAGCTAGGCTAGCGTCTTGCAGCTGCTGCTCACTAATGTCCCTGGGCGTCAATGCATCAAGATGGTTTTGTAATAAGACATTACCCCGGCTAGTAGGCTCTACTGCCTTAGTGGCTCTCGCTACAGCTCTTGCCTCACGCGAAGTCTTACCCAACTCTGCCTTGTTACACACCATATCTGGGCCAGAGTCAACTCCCGTGTTTATTATAGGTCCAAGTACCGAATCACCGAGAAGTGCAGCAGAATCAATGTCCCTTTTCCTGCCCTTAGCAACCTTCTCCTGATCCTTCCTCCACTGTCCCCGAGGTTGAGTGCTAGGCTGTGCAGGAGCCGCAGAGTGAGATCGGGTTACCACACAGGCCATCTCATCCTGTTGGCACCTCCCAACCCATTCCCGATTCTCACCATCCACGTCGGCCGCCCTCTCGGCAACGACTAAGGGTGGAGTCCCGGAAGTGGGCACCGCAAAGTCGTTGCCGAGAAGAAGGTCGACGCCCTCAACTGGCAAACACTCAACGATCCCTACATCCAGCTCCCTGCACACCTCTCCCACTCTCAACTCCAACCTCACAAGTGGGTATGACCTCGTAGCATTTATACCCTGCACCACAACAACTCTGGCCGCATTTATCGGTTTCCCTGTGAAGTTCCTCAACAAAGTTTGCGAAGCCCCCGTATCCCTCAGCAAGTCAACCCTCCGTAGTTCACTCCCCCAGCTCACAAACCCGTGTCCCCGATGGTCACAGAAAGTGTCCCGGACAGGTGTCGAGCCTTCCGTACGCTTCTTTACCGCGTGTGCCTCAGCTGCTGACAACCTACCCCGGGCAGTTGTTGCAGCCTTCAGAGACACACCGATACTGTGAACCAATGACACCGGCTTAGCGGGAGTGTTACTAGGGCACTCACGTGAATAATGGCCTAGCTTCTGACATTTGTAACATTTCACATCCCCAATGGGCTTCTTCCCTTGTGCGGGCGAAGAAGGGGCCTGACCTTTAGTAAACGGGAGAGGCTTGTGTTTGTAGGTGTTATTAGGTGCAATGCATTTAGTGTGGTTATGTGTGTCATAGGATTTGTTATTATCGAAAACTCTGGTGGGTGGGGTATAGCGCCCCTTCTGCCCTGACTCAGCCCTCTGAGCGGCACCACAACCACGAATCAATGATAATCTGAAGTCTGCCATCTTGGCAGCCTCCTCTACTGTCTTGGGACATTTTTCCTTAATGTTCAGCGTTAGATCGGTTCCAGTGCATTTGTAAAACTGTTCCAGATAGAAAAGTTGCTTAATTTCCTCAGCCGACTCTGCGTGCTCGGACCGAAACCAGTTATTACCTGCATCTGTTAAGTCCCGTGCGTGCTCCATAAAACTGACGTCGCTCTTCTTATTCACGCCACGGAACTTCAATCTATAAGTTTCGGGTTGCAGTTCGTAGGCCCGGAGCACAGCCTCCTTCACCAGTCCATACACTACACTCTCGTCCAGTGACAGTGCATCGTAGGCTTTCAACCCCTTACCCACTAGACGTGATGAAACTAATGCTGCCCATTTAACCTCCGGCCAGTCATACTCACGACACTTCTTTTCGAAACGAGCAAAAAACTCAGTCACTGCTGTCTCATCAAATGCGGGTACTAACTTAATTAAATGCGAAAGTGAGTCGGTAACCCGGTGCCCACCACCGAGATGACGCCCCGTGGTCTCTACTCTAGACTTCTCGACATCCATTTCAGCCTGGTACCTGGTTGCATCCTGATTGGCTTGGATTCTAGCAACCTCTATGCGTTCTATACTAGCCTGTTGTATCTGTATCTGAGTCTCCTGCAGCTTAAACTTAGCTAGTTCTAGCTGAAATAACATCTCAGGAGACAGGCCTGGGGGGGGCGAGCACAAAATGGGGGATCCACACCGAGACGTGTTTACGGGTAAGCCAGCTTGCCCTTGAGAACCCTCCTGCTGCATCGTGCTAAGACTCGCTGGCTGAGGGCCCAGCTCAGGGGTAGAGTGGAATGGAGGCTTGGAGGGAACCCCCCAAGACCCCACTCCACCCACCGCCCCATCGCCATCACCCAACAAACATGCCACCAAATTCTTCTTGGGCCAACTGTCAGGCCAGTCCCGCCCCAAAACCGTGGCTAAACAGCGAAGACCGTAACAATCAATAGCCTGCAGGCGCTGTTCGGTCAAAGGTGTCTGCAAAAATGCCCGGGCATCCCTCTCTCCACTTGTAACACTCCCCTCCCTAAACATCTGTTGTACTTGCTGGTTACTAGGCTGTACCGTGTTATCCTCCCCCGTAAATGATGAGTCATTAGACATAGTGCTGGTTATACAATTGCTGTTCATAAAAAAAAAGAAGTGCTTATTACTAATTGCAGTCTCGACTCACAAAATGTTAAAGATGCTTGAATGACTCTACTCTAGACACCCCCAACGAAACAATCTGCAAGTCCACCAATACAATAATGACACAATAAAAATTCCTCCAATATGCAAGAAAATTCTAGCCAGCTCTACTAGGTAGCATAGAATAGTTCTCCAAAAAACATGTGATAGGATACTACTGAATCTTGTGCAAGGTCGCCATTTTGTTACGGCTGGATCGGCAATACATATTCGGGATTCTTGATCGTAGGACAGAAATGGCTTATGTGACAACGACACGCTCGATTCCAGTCCCAAATACTATATGCTCCAGACAACAAAAGCACCAACGCCCTACAGAGTTATCGTCTATGGTAACGAGGTACCTTAACTCGGCGAAAGTGTACAACAGGGGTAGGCTATGAGGCTAAACTCCCTCAGACATTTATAGGTTACGTTATTACTAAAGAAATGCAATACTCAAGAAACTACGTTAATATTAAGCCTCTAATAATGTAGAATAGAAGCAGGCTAAAGGTATGACAGTGAAATGCTAAATGACAAATGTACACGCCTACTTGAAAGCGCGTGCACTAGAATAACTGTCCCCTACTAACATGCACTAGCATGTAGCATACAAGATGTTCATGATCCAGTAGATACCTACTAATACACATGGAAGGAACATAAATAGTAGTCACTTATTATAAGAATGAATCTATACTTGGAATAACTAAAAGGTTGCAGGCAACAGTACTGCGCCGGTAGCCTACTACCGCATAGGCTACTTCGCTTCTCTCACTCTGTCTCCCCTCTGAGTCCGTATGCGCCCTACGCAACAGAACTCCGGACACAGCAGCAAAACGACAGTGCAGTTAATTGATACATGAAAGTATTAATAGTGTTGTCTTGTGTGTGAGTAATGTGTATTGTAAAGTGTTACATACATAAACTTAAAGAGAGCTGCAATGCATAGTAAAATAAAGATATAACCCACTCATCATCCCCATGTGTTCTAGCTAGCAGGCCAAGTCACAGGAACAACGAGTCCCAGCACCGAAAGCGAGAACCCAGGAAAAGACTGCAGAGAACACAAGGACAGATAAATTACGTTACTCTACTATACCGGCACTACGAGCGAGCTGTAGTCTCTGGTACTGCACTCGCTCCTGGCTCGGTAGGCAAATCAAGGCTAAGTCCTCGCCCCTCTACAGACAACTCCTGGGCATGGTCGGGCTCTTACACATGGCACTAGTCTAGTCACAAATTGGATGATGAGCTGGGCATATAACTCGTGAACATGTAGAACGTTCACCAACTATCCTCATCAAGAAGATCGCTGTTCACATTAACCCCTTAAATCTAATACATGTAAATATATGCTTGTCCTAAGAGTAATACGAGAGGTGAGTGCTGAAACTCCTTTAGGACCTCAAGGGAAGGGTATGCATTTAAATAGAGAGAAGAATGAAATGAGAGTAATGTCGTCAGAGAGAAAGAGTGCAACCGTGAGAAATTGGGAGAGAGGGCAAGGGATGTTAGAATCTCAAAGGTTCTAGGCAACCTGATCATGGAACACACAGCGAGCCTCCATGCAATGTGCAGTACGACAACATGGGCAGCCCAGGCAGCATATGCAGGCGGCAATGTACTACCAACCCTGTCGCACCTCTGCTATAAGCGCAGGGCTGCCAACCGGTCCATACGTCTGGCAACCATTGCTACCCTCTCGCTCTGAAGTCTAACTCACTCTCTCTCTCTGAATTCCTATTGTCTTATCTATCAACTTCTCTATTGATACTACATATTAAATGGAAGGTCTCGACATGGCTTAAAACAAAACCCACCACTGTTAGCAAATGACGAGACCTTTGCAGAGATACAAAGAACATAGTTATACGTTGTCACACTCAATATAAGCAGCCAGCACGGTACACGGTACACGGCACCGCGGCGGTACAGTGGAGTACCAAGGAGTACAATCAGGTTGCGTTGCTACGCACTGGGTGCGTCACAATATATATATATATATATATATATATATATATATATATATATATATATATATATATATATATATCTATCTATCTATATATACTGTATATAGAGTATACCAGTCCCGCTATTCAGGTATTGACTCAAGTTGACTTCGATCCAACAAACACGTTATTAGTTACTAATCCTAAATAATTTAATCTGAGCCCTGCTGTGTCTACTGTTGAGACCAGAGCCTAATGAATCAATCCCTATTTACCTAATCTAAACCAAAGTGATATTCTTCCTCTATTCTTAAGAATTAACCACGTCCACTGGGCCTTCTGTGTCTATTCCCGAGACCAAGGCTTCAATACATGTAATCTATTAACTCATCCGACACAAACGTCGTTACTACACAAGTACCTTAACACTTATATAAAGTCTCACAAATTAACCGGCCGGAATCACAAGTTTCCTCTCAAATATGATATTGGGTTCTGTCACCCAGTTACTCCAATTACATTGGTTTACAATATTTACCTCAATAACACTCTCGAATTATACTCTCACGTAATCCTATTACAAACACGCTATGTTTACAATATTCCTTAATCAATAACCGTTCAAACAAAAGATAAGCCGTGCCTCAAAAACGCCTACACGGAACAGATTCACGATTATATTCCTTTACATAACTTCTGAGGAATTCTTTGTTATAAGTGATACCCTTTACACTTTTCCTAGACTGCCCCAATGACCCTTCCTATTTATAGGGATATAACTTCCTTTCTAAACATAAGAAACCTGTGAGTCGTATGGACTAGTGTCCTTCTATATAGTTTCCTTATTAACAAATTAGTTCATGATTTTAGGTGGACTAGTGTCCTTTCCTAGCTATCGCTGATCTATTGGGCAACTAAACAAAACTGTTTCCCCTTGAGCTTATTGGTTGCCCCTCAGTCTAGAAGAATGTATCTTTTCCTTCCCTCTTTACTTTATACTTAAATCTTTCCTATCAGATCCTATCTAATATTAACTCTTGGCATTACGCCTTGGCTAACAAAAATAACTAATTAATACACATCATCATTTTATAAATACATATTAGTCTAAATTATTTTTCGTTTAGTTTTGTCCTAGAAGGACACATCAATTTTTATTGGAACCACCAGGTTAGTCAAACATTTTCTCTCTTTCTTTTTTAATCTTATGCGGGCCAATATGGGTCCTTAAACAAATATATGTATGGGAGCCGGAATCAGGTGTGAGTACTGGAACTGTGTTTTACCACCTCAGAGCTGGCCAATAGTTCCTCTGGAAATCCTCACTCCCGTCCACTTTCTGTCGTCCCTCTTGAATTGCTTGACTGTGTTTGTTGTAGACTAGCAATGTGACGACAGGCGGCAGGATACTGAAGGTGTATCCTCCGAGTGGGCGAAAGTGAGGATAGATCAGGGGTGGTCTGTACTGTTGCTGTAGATAAGGGCAGGGTAGCTGGAATGGTTGGCTCCTGGTTTCCCTTTGTGCCCGAGCGAGAGAGAGCAAGCGGGTTGCAAGAAGCTAACCCGGTGAGTTCCGAGGGGTGAGTGACCCCTGTAACTTTTCCGCACCAGACTTTATAGTCCCGCCTCCCGCTTTCCCGCGCTGTCATTGGCTAAGCGGCACGCGCGGCAGCCCGCTCGCTTTGAATTCTTGCCTCCTCCACCTCCACTCTCTTCTCCTCAAAATAAGTTCCTGGAAGCTAGTTATAAACATCTTTCAGTGGCTTACGGAAGTACAGGGCTGGCATCGAAGTATTGGATCGAGTATAACCAGAGGAAACTGCTCGGCAAGAGAAAGAGAGCGACTTTTGAGGTGAGGTAGAGAGTTCAGCTACGTGCTCCGATAATGGAGGCCGCTGATTGGTTGCCTGGGAAGGTGTGGCGTGTTGTGGCCGAGAACTGTCAAAGTTAGCTGACGGTGCAAGCAAATAGAAGGGAGTGCTGTGATTGGCGGAGGGCTTTTCTACTTTAAATACAATAAATAATTCAATAAATAATTCAATCAACAAATCAACAATTCAATCAAGAAATCAACAAATCAATCAATATATACAATACATATATACATATATATATATATATTTATATATTGTTACGGCTGGATCGGCAATACATATTCGGGATTCTTGATCGTAGGACAGAAATGGCTTATGTGACAACGACACGCTCGATTCCAGTCCCAAATACTATATGCTCCAGACAACAAAAGCACCAACGCCCTACAGAGTTATCGTCTATGGTAACGAGGTACCTTAACTCGGCGAAAGTGTACAACAGGGGTAGGCTATGAGGCTAAACTCCCTCAGACATTTATAGGTTACGTTATTACTAAAGAAATGCAATACTCAAGAAACTACGTTAATATTAAGCCTCTAATAATGTAGAATAGAAGCAGGCTAAAGGTATGACAGTGAAATGCTAAATGACAAATGTACACGCCTACTTGAAAGCGCGTGCACTAGAATAACTGTCCCCTACTAACATGCACTAGCATGTAGCATACAAGATGTTCATGATCCAGTAGATACCTAATAATACACATGGAAGGAACATAAATAGTAGTCACTTATGATAATAATGAATCTATACTTGGAATAACTAAAAGGTTGCAGGCAACAGTACTGCGCCGGTAGCCTACTACCGCATAGGCTACTTCGCTTCTCTCACTCTGTCTCCCCTCTGAGTCCGTATGCGCCCTACGCAACAGAACTCCGGACACAGCAGCAAAACGACAGTGCAGTTAATTGATACATGAAAGTATTAATAGTGTTGTCTTGTGTGTGAGTAATGTGTATTGTAAAGTGTTACATACATAAACTTAAAGAGAGCTGCAATGCATAGTAAAATAAAGATATCACCCACTCATCACCCCCATGTGTTCTAGCTAGCAGGCCAAGTCACAGGAACAACGAGTCCCAGCACCGAAAGCGAGAACCCAGGAAAAGACTGCAGAGAACACAAGGACAGATAAATTACGTTACTCTACTATACCGGCACTACGAGCGAGCTGTAGTCTCTGGTACTGCACTCGCTCCTGGCTCGGTAGGCAAATCAAGGCTAAGTCCTCGCCCCTCTACAGACAACTCCTGGGCATGGTCGGGCTCTTACACATGGCACTAGTCTAGTCACAAATTGGATGATGAGCTGGGCATATAACTCGTGAACATGTAGAACGTTCACCAACTATCCTCATCAAGAAGATCGCTGTTCACATTAACCCCTTAAATCTAATACATGTAAATATATGCTTGTCCTAAGAGTAATACGAGAGGTGAGTGCTGAAACTCCTTTAGGACCTCAAGGGAAGGTTATGCATTTAAATAGAGAGAAGAATGAAATGAGAGTAATGTCGTCAGAGAGAAAGAGTGCAACCGTGAGAAATTGGGAGAGAGGGCAAGGGATGTTAGAATCTCAAAGGTTCTAGGCAACCTAATCATGGAACACACAGCGAGCCTCCAGGCAATGTGCAGCACGACAACATGGGCAGCCCAGGCAGCATAGGCAGGCGGCAATGTACTACCAACCCTGCCGCGCCTAGCTATAAGCGCAGGGCTGCCAACCGGTCCATACGTCTGGCAACCACCCCCCCGGCAGCGTGGCGCATTGCTACCCCCTCGCTCTGAAGTCTAACTCACTCTCTCTCTCTGAATTCCTATTGTCTTATCTATCAACTTCTCTATTGATACTACATATTAAATGGAAGGTCTCGACATGGCTTAAAACAAAACCCACCACTGGTTAGCACATGACGAGACCTTTGCAGAGATACAAAGAACATAGTTATACGTTGTCACACTCAATATAAGCAGCCAGCACGGTACACGGTACCGCACCGTGGTGGTACAGTGGAGTACCAAGGAGTACAAACAGGTTGCGTTGCCACGCACCACTGGGTGCGTCACAGCCCCCCCAAGATTTTAGATAATCGACCTTAGAAGCATTATCAAAATCTGACAGGCAACCAACCGACCTGCTACCCTTAGCTGCCACTAATTGCAAAAGGTGCACAACAACTGAAGTGTGAATTATACATAAAACACAATATCGCATGCATCATGCTACAACAATAAAGACTTACAAAACTAAAAAAAAAAATTCTCGTTTATTTTATTGTTTTATAATCTTTTTGGACGGCGTTATGATAGCCTAATTTTACTCCTGCTCAACCCACACACCGTGCACGACTATCCTGGATCATCAACCCTTGATAGACAATCTGCTATCACGTTCTCACTCCCGGCAATATGCTGAATGTTGAGATTATACTCTTGGAGCATTAGGGACCACCTGGTCAACCGCATATTCCGATTGTGAAACTGATTTAGGAATTTCAAGGGATGATGGTCCGTATAAATCGTCACTACCGGGCCGTAGGCTGGAACATAAACTTCGAAATGTTTGAGCGACAAAACGATAGCAAGAAGCTCCTTCTCTATAGTCGAGTAATTCCTTTGTGCCGAATTAAACTTGCGAGAAAAGAAGCTCACTGGGTGTTCCAAGCCCTCGGAATCAGTCTGCAGTAACACTGCCCCGGCACCCACACCGCTGGCATCAGTCGCCAGCTGAAAACTCCTGGAGAAGTCTGGGGCTCTCAAAATCGGATGTGTACACAGCAGGTGCTTGACTAGGTCGAAAGCCCTCTGACACTCCGTAGCCCAACAGAACTTCACTGACTTCGACAGTAGATCAGTTAACGGTGCTAAGACAGTAGAGTATCCCCGGATGAAGCGCCTATAATAGCCTATCATACCTAGGAACCGCATGACCTGGCGCTTAGTGGTGGGCCTGGGAAACATATTGATAGCCTGTATCTTGCTCAGGGGGGGGCACACCCGGCCTAACCCGACCACGAAGCCAAGATACTGCACAGTAGCCTTTACAAACTCGCACTTCCTCAGGTTCACCACCAGCCCAGCATCGTGCAACTTCCCAAACAGGGTCTCTAAGTGCCTTAGGTGATTTTCAAAATCGTCATCATACACTATCACGTCATCAAGGTAGACCGTGCAGTTAGGGATTTCGTCACAAATATCGTTCATCAGGTTCTGAAACGTGGCAGGTGCGTTCTTAAGCCCATAAGGCATTACGTTACATTGGTAGGTCTTGCCATCTACCACAAAACCACAAACTTGCTTAGCTCGGTCCGACAGGGGTACTTGCCAGTAGCCTTTTACAAGATCAATTTTAGTAAGGTACTTTGCATTCCCTATCTTGTCCACGCTGTCGTCAACTCGAGGCAAAGGGTAAGGGTTGGTAGTGGTCAAGCCATTTAGCCTACGAAAATCTATGCAGAACCGCACCTTGCCGTCAGGTTTTGGCTGCAACGTGACGGGTGATGTCCACTTCACATAACCTTCAGTGATCATCCCTCTCTCAACCATGTACTTTAACTCCTCCCGTAAAGCTGGCAACTTTACCGGGGGCACACGGTAGGGCACTGACTTGAAGGGCACATTATCACCGACGTCCACGTCGTGCGTTACCTGAGTAGTGAGACCTGGGTGTTCGGCGAAAACAGAGGGGTATGACCTGAACAGGCCTAGGGAGATTGGGGAGATTGTAGGCACCAATCGATCAGGGCTAGACCCAGGTGAGGTTATAGGCATGTGATAAAGAGTCGCTGGAACTCCTGTTTCACTTGCTTGGCCTCTCTTACTGATTTTCTTTGTGCCTCATTTACACTGAGAGCAATCCAGCTAGCTCTCTCAAACACCTCCTCCTCCTATCCACTTCACTACACTAAACATGCACACCACACTTCATTCCTCCACACCAAAATTAAAAAAAAAAAAAAAATGATGAATTCCAGCCCAGCCTCGGAGTCCCCAGGGGGGGGGACCATAAATGCCCCCACACCCAACCGACCATCCCCTGACGACCCCACACAATTACCTGGACCTCGGCCTGTTACTCTTTCTATTAATTTCTGCAACATTCGTGGACTTTCCTCTAACTTTCACTCTGTTGAGCACCATCTTTCCTCCTACAAACCTGATCTTCTCTTCCTCACCGAAACTCAGGTGTCTGTAGCAACATCCAGCAGCCCCTTCTCTGTATCCTCCTACTTTCTCTATCCTAGTTTCAAAGCCAAAGGCGGATGTTGTGCATATGTGCACAACAAACTCACTTGCTCTCGTGTTCCCGATTTCGACTCCTCTGAATTCTCAACTTTATGGCTCAAACTTTCCTGTCATTCTCTTACTAAATATTTCTGTGCTGTCTATCTTTCCCCTAACTCTACCAACTTTCCCAAATTCTTTGACTATCTAAACTCTACAGTGGAACACATTCTATCCATTTCTCCTTTCTCAGAAATCTCCATCTTAGGAGATTTCAACGTTCACCACCGCCAATGGCTCTCCTCTCACATTACTGATCCACCTGGTGAACAAGCCTACGTCTTCTCTATCATAAATGACCTAGAGCAGTTAGTTCAGCAACCCACCCGTATCCCGGATCGCATCGGAGATCGGCCCAACATTCTTGACTTGTTTCTAACTTCTAACCCTTCTTCTTATACTGTCGATCTTTTCTCTCCTCTGGGCTCCTCCGACCATAAACTTATCTCTGTCACCTGTCCTATCTCTCCAGTACGGCCACCCGATCCTCCTAGCCGGCGGCGCTTGTGGCACTTTGGCGCTGCCAACTGGGAGGCTCTCCGGCAGTACTTCTTTGATTTCCCATGGAATGATTTCTGCTTTCGTGGCCGGGGACCCTCGGAGAGTGCTGAACGCATTACCGAGGTAATCCTATCGGGCATGGAAGCATACATTCCATTCTCTTTCTCTCAGACTAATGCTAAAAAATCTTGGTTTACTCACGCCTGTTCTACTGCTGTCCGCAATAAGGAGGAAGCATTCAAACGGTACCGACGTCTTAAAACTCAAGACTCTCATTCTTCTTATGTTTCTGCCCGGAATCAAGCCAAATCTGTTCTTCGACTTGCCAAACACTCTTTCATCAATAATAAATGCACTGAACTATCCAACTCTAGCTCTTCCCAAGCTTTCTGGCATCTAGCCAAAAACCTCTCCAACAATTTCTCTTCCTCGTCTTTCCCTCCCCTTTCCCACTCTGATGGCACTACCATCACTTCTTCCTCTGACAAAGCTAAACTCTTCGCTCAAACTTTTGCTAGAAACTCCACCTTGGATGATTCCGGTGCTATTCCTCCCTCTCCGCCCTCCTCTCTCTTACTTATGCCTAATATCCTAATCTCTTCTAAAGATGTACTTTCTACCCTCTCTGGGCTTAACACTAATAAGGCGTACGGTCCAGACGGTGTTCCTCCTGTTGTTCTCAAAAACTGTGCTTCCGTGCTGACTCCCTGCCTAGGCAAACTCTTTCGTCTCTGTCTATCCTCTAACGTCTTCCCTTCATGCTGGAAGTTTGCTCACATTCAACCTGTCCCAAAGAAGGGTGACCGCTCTCAACCCTCCAACTATCGTCCAATTGCTCTCATCTCTTGTCTTTCTAAAGTTTTTGAAACTATTCTTGCTTCCAAATTTCTTAAGCATTTCTCTTCTCATAATCTGCTCTCAGATCGCCAGTATGGCTTCCTTAAGGGTCGCTCTACTGGTGATCTTCTTTCATATCTTACTAACTCTTGGTCATCCTCCTTTCGGGACTTCGGTGAGACTTTTTCTATTGCACTAGACATATCGAAAGCCTTCGATAGAGTCTGGCATAAATCTTTAATTTCTAAACTACCCTCCTTCGGTTTCTATCCCTCCATCTGTGCCTTTGTCTCTAATTTCCTTTCCGGCCGTTCCATAGCCGCGGTTGTGGACGGCCATTGTTCACTTCCTCACCCTATAAACTCCGGTGTTCCTCAGGGCTCTGTCCTATCTCCTATTCTCTTTCTAATTTTTATAAATGATCTCCTTAACTGTACCTTAATTCCCATCCATTCATACGCAGACGACTCAACCTTACACTACTCCATTAGTTTTTCAGAACGCCCCAGCCAGCAATTCCTCAACGACAAACGTAATGAAGCCATAGAACTCTTAAATTCTGATCTAAATACTATTTCCAATTGGGGCAGAGAAAACCTTGTTAACTTTAATGCTTCCAAAACCCAATTTCTCCATCTATCTACCCGTCAGGATCTCCCAGCGGACTATCCCTTATTCTTCAACAATACAAAAATCAACCCTTCATCTTCTCTCAATATTCTTGGTGTCTCTTTTTCTTCTGCTCTCATTTGGAAGGACCATATTACCAGTCTTGCTAAGGCAGCCTCCCAGAAGCCGGGTGTGCTCAACCGCCTTAGGGGGTTCTTTTCCCCAGCACAGCTTCTTGCTCTGTACAGGGGCATAGTGCGCCCTTGTATTGAGTATTGTTCACATGTGTGGGGAGGTTCCTCTCACACCGCTCTCCTAGACAAAGTTGAAAGGAAGGCCTTTCGTATCATTAACTCCCGTCCACTCACCAACTCTCTGCAATCTCTCTCTCTCCGCCGCAATGTTGCATCTCTCTCGCTATTCTATCGCTACTATAATAATCAGTGTTCCTCAGAGCTATCCCAGTGCATACCACCTCCTTTACGTAGGGCACGTGATACCCGTCTTGCAACTCAATCCCACCCCTACTCTGTGCAACTCTCCAACCCAAGAGTGAAACGTTACTCTCAAACTTTCTTCTACTCAACAGCTGAGCTCTGGAACTCTCTCCCAGAATCAGTCTTTCCCTCTTCCTATGACTTAAATTGCTTCAAACTCTGTGTGTCCAGGCATTTTGGCTCGAACGTCCCTTGATTTTGGCCCTGTCACTCTTTCAACTATGGGGGAGGCACTCGCTATAGGCAGTAATGCCTTTTGCCTCCCTCAATCACATAGAAAAAAAAAAAAAAAAAAAAAAAAGGACAGCAGCACCCTGGTGCTCAGGCAGGTGACTTACAGCTTGCCTAGCCTCTTGTTCAGTATTCCCCGCCCACTGTTCCGCGGAAATGACACAGTCCCAGCTATCCTCCTCAGCAGCATGACTGTCCCCACCTCCTTCTCCACCCGGGCCGCTGCAGGCCAGCACAGGGACAGTGAGAGGCTCTGAGGGGCGTCTCACATACTCTTTCATGAGGTTAACATGACATAACTGATGTTTTTTTCTACGGTCAGGTGTTGCAACGAGATAATCAAGGTCGGACAGTTTCTTAGCCACCACATACGGCCCAATAAACTTGGCAGAAAGGGGGTGTCCAGGCAAAGGTAAAAGCAACATTACCTCCTGACCCACCGAAAACTCCCGAAGCTTCACCTTGGCGTCATACTGGTGCTTCATGACCGCCTGTGCATTAACCAAGTTATTACCTGCCGCTGCCATGCAACCTATAAGTCTCTCCCGGCTCTCAAGGATATATTTAAGTACAGACCCCGGCTTCTCTTCGCCCTCCCAGATCTCTTTCACCATACTTAAAGGTCCTCTCACATTATGGCCAAAGACTAGTTGATTTGGACTGAACCCCAGGCTCTCTCCTGGGACTTCACGTGCAGCGAACAGAACATACGGCAGACCCAAATCCCAATCAGTGTCATGTTCTGCACAGTAACAGCGTAGCATACTCTTCAGGGTCGAGTGCCACCGCTCCAAGACTCCCTGACTCTCGGGATGGTAGGCTGACGACACTACAGAACATATACCGTGCAACTGAAGGGTTTGCTTGAACAATTTGGATGTAAAATTGCTCCCCTGGTCTGACTGCACCTCACGTGGAAATCCATAACGGGAACAGAACAATAATAAGTTTTTAACAACTGCCTTTGCCGAGCCGTTTCTCATGGGGTATGCGTCCGGGTATCTCGTAGCCACATCCATGATTGTCAACAGGAATTTATTGCCACTACTAGTAGACGGGAAAGGGCCAACCAAATCTACTACAACTTTGCTGAACGGAGGCCCGGTGACAGGTATGGGAAACAAAGGTGCCTTCGGGATTGTCTGGTTAGGCTTCCCCGTTGTCTGGCAGGTCGCACACCCAGCCACCCATGCACAGACATCAGCCTTGACCCCAGGCCACCAGAAAAACCTGCCCAATGCCGCCAATGTTTTTGTTACCCCCAAATGACCCGCCACCGGCACATCATGCGCCAGACACAATAAGGACTCTCTATACTTATTTGGAACAACCACCTGGTCTACTACCCTCGCACCGCCCTCCCACTTCGATTTGGGGTCTAGAAATCTGCGGTACAATATCCTGTTGAGCCTAAAGAAATCTCCCGGCTTCGCATCCCCATCTTCCTCCAAC
>JBAKBP010023514.1:0-36802 GCA_037953745.1 Lithodes maja
CTGGCCCTGCTCAAGAACTGTTTCTCCATCCCAAAACTCCAATACCTCCTGCGCACATCGATGACTTACACGAACAACGGCGGCCTCCAAGAATTAGACAGCATAATCCGAGATGCAGTGACCAGCATCACCAACGTGGAATTTAAAGAACGGGCCTGGACACAAGCCACCCTTCCTGTCCGCCTCGGGGGCTTGGGCATACGGAGAGCCTCGGATATTGCCTCCCCAGCCTTTATCTCTTCCCTCATCGCGACCAACGACCTCGTATTGTCCATCCTTTATTCTAAACCCGGAATGACACTTAACGGGGACGTAACAGCAGCGATTAACACCTGGAAGGGAAGTACAGGAGTAGAGGAGGAGCCTCAGGGTACCTCCAGGAGCAAGCAGAAAGCGTGGGATACCATCTCGGCGAAGAAAACTCAAGAAAATCTCCTAACCAATGCAGACCAGGTTGCAAAAGCACGCCTCCAGGCAGCCGCCCGTTCGGAGAGTGGCTTGTGGTTACACGCCATCCCCATCCCACCTCTTGGAACTCACTTGGATGCTGAAGCGCTCCGGGTCGCCATCGCGCTCAGAGTGGGTGCGGCAGTTTGTCACCCACATACTTGCAAGTGTGATGGGAGGATGGATGCTCAAGGTCACCATGCCTTGTCATGTAATTACAACGCAGGCCGCCTGCCAAGACACTCTGCACTAAATGATGTCATAAAACGAGCCCTGCAGAGTGCTAACTGTGCATCAATCCTCGAACCACATGGACTTCACAGAGAAGACGGCAAACGGCCAGATGGGATGACCACTTACCCTTACAAGAATGGCCGGTGCCTCGTGTGGGATGCCACATGTGTTGACACTTTCTCCACAACCAACGCCGCCAGAAACGCCGACGAAGCAGGTGAAGCCGCCCGGATAGCAGAAAATAAAAAGCGAGAAAAATATCAAGCCATCGCCAGAATTCATCAGTTCGAGCCCCTGGCATTCGAAACTTCAGGAGTCTTTGGCCCTACCACCCTTAAGATGGTGAATGAAATAGGCCGTAAAATCAGAGACGTTTCAGGAGAACCCCGGGAAACCCTCTGGCTCAAGCAAAGACTAGGGATGGCTATCCTCCGGGGCAATGCCACCAGCGTCATGAGCTCAGTTCGACAGGACTGGGTCATGCCACTGTGTGAGGCCCCGGCAGGAGTGGTGTATCCGTAGTCTTTCCACAGTAGGGTAAAACAAAACATAAACTTTATTTGTATGTAACATGTGTGATACACATTAATAAAAGTTAGTCGATGAAAAAGGAGAATACACCAAAGACGAAGTACAAATGAGTAATGCCCTCAATACCTTCTTTGCATCAGTTTTTACAACAGAAGACCTCAGTGATATCCCTACACCATCGCCGATTCAGATTGATAATTCAGATGTTCTAAGCAATATCACCGTTACAGAGAGAGAAGTATTGAATTGTTTAGATAAACTCAAGGTAAATAAAACGCCAGGACCTGATACAATCTCGCCTAGAGTTAAAGGAAGCTAAGAATGAGCTCTCCAAACCACTGACATTACTATTCAATAAATCCTTGCAGTCTGGAACTATGCCTGATCAGTGGAAGCTAGCCAACGTAACACCGATATTCAAAAAAGGCAGCAAATCCCTACCCAGTAACTATCGTCCAATTAGCTTAACCTCAGTTGTATGTAAAATGCTAGAAACGGTCATACGAGACAGACTCGTAAATCACTTAGAGGAAAATAACATACTTAAAGATACTCAACACGGCTTTCGTAAAAAACGTTCCTGTTTAACAAACCTCTTAGACTTCTTCCACGATATCCTCAACCTCTACGATGAGAGTAAAGCTGTAGATATTATATACCTTGATTTTCAAAAGGCCTTTGACAAAGTTCCCCACAAACGTTTACTGCTAAAACTAAAAGCGCATGGAATACAAGACGGTGTGTTGAAATGGATAGAAAATTGGCTCATCAACAGAAAGCAAAGGGTAGTCATAAACGGTAAGGCATCTAAATGGACCAATGTAAGTAGCGGGGTACCCCAGGGATCGGTACTAGGACCAATTCTCTTTCTAATTTACATCAACGACATAGATGAGGGTCTCACCTGCACAATCTCAAAATTTGCTGACGATACAAAAATTGCAAATAGCGTACTCTCAAAAGAACAAGTTGACGATATGCAACACAATCTAGATAAATTGTCATGTTGGGCCCAAATTTGGCAAATGAGTTTCAATGCGGATAAATGTAAAGTACTACATGTCGGATACCTAAATGAGAAAGCAAACTATTCGATGAATGGCACTCAGCTTAAGAATGTAATCAGAGAAACTGATCTGGGAGTAACAATATCGAGTAACCTAAAACCGAGTCAACAATGTTCAGAAGTTGTTAAGAAGGCAAACAAAATAATTGGCTTTATAGGCAGGTCATTTGAGCATAAATCCAAAGAAGTTATCCTAACCCTTTACAATTCCTTAGTCCGCCCTCTTCTGGAATACTGCGTTCAATCCTGGTGCCCTTATTACCAAAAAGATATAAACAAGCTAGAACGAGTTCAACGTAGAGTTACCAAAATGATACCTAGCCTAAAGAACAAACCATACGAAGAGCGTCTTAGAGAATTAAATCTATTTCCTTTAACCCAGCGCAGATTAAGAGGCGACTTAATTCAAGTGTTCAAAATCATCAAAGGCATCGACAATATGAACTGTAGTAAGTACTTCACTATCGACCAATCTAATTACACGCGGGGAAACGGTTGCAAAATTATTGGTAAATCTTTTAACTCACACGAATCTAAGAATTTCTTCTTCAATCGAGTTGTCAACTTGTGGAATGGGCTTCCCCGAGACGTTATAGACTGCAGCACCGTTGATTCATTTATATTCCGCCTAGACAAATATCTCGCATCAAACCCGCGACTGACTGCGTTTGTAAATGAATAACTTTATCCTCCCCTCAGTTACTAACCCATATGTCCCCTACTAACTTCCTAGTCCTGCCACGTTAGTGGCAGGGCAGTAGTTCCCTTTCCAATGTTCCCTTACCCACTCTAAACCACTGTTTGGACACTTGATCCTCAGTGTTTTGGAGGACAAGCAGCCTAGAAGGGTCACTAGACCTGTTGTTGCTTGATTTCCTTTGTACTCCTTTGTACTCTCTCTCTCTCTCTCTTAGTTAGGCTGAAGGCTGGATGCTCTTAAATTACAGGCTTGCTATCGCTTGCAAGGAAAAAATCGACACATTTTTTTTTTTTTTTTTTTTTTTCTATATTCCAACTTACTTCCTCTCGGGCATAGGCGGAGAGCCTTAACATTCACCGCTTTACAATGAACAGTGAAGCCCGTGAGGTCTTGTTCCAGTCTAGGGAGTGAGACATGTGAAGCACGTAGAGTACAACGAGCACCTGCCATCTTGCCTTCACATGAGGCACGGTGCTCACTCATGGCCCGAAACGACCCCATCTCTGAAGCCACCTTGTTCCCGTGCTTCACTGTCTCACCCCCTACACTCGGACTCTCACACTTACACACACACAACGCCACCTGTTGAGCAGATAACTCAAATGGCAGGAAAGGTCGTAATACTGACGAATAAAAGGGGCCCAAGGTCTCAAAATCGGCAAACTAATGGAATGAACGTCTTAGAATCTCGTCAAAATATATATTTAATTTCAAAATATAATTGATTTCAAGTCCTATATTTAGGATATCTTATAGTGGACATATTTGGTTAGGTCCATTTTAACCAAACTACTATGTATCTTTCCGAACTTATTATTATAGGAAGATACAAATGAACTTTACAATTTTAGTACATGATTAATTAAATAAATATTAATCATAGATTTATCTAGTTTGGCAAAATTTAACGTAACCTAAAAATCTACAGCATATCAAATTATGAAATGCAACCTTAAATATTAGGAACATAGAATTATAAGCACATATTATTTATAATTTGATTTCCCGAATTCACTAGGGATTTCGTGAAGTCCCTGATTATGCAGATTCCCTTTACCATATTCATGTTTACCCATATTATCTCCTTAGTATCACTCGAATGTACCGACTTTTTAATTTTTCAAAATAATGACACTCTTTTCTATATTCTCGCTAACATTAGACCAGTTTATTCATAGTTAGAAGGTCCTCTAGCAATCAAAGGGAACGCAGGTCGATTGTGTGTCAACTATTATGTTTTACTTCCTTCTGTCCTTCATGCCAAGAGACAGCGGTTGCATAAACTACAGTCCGTTCATTCTAGGTTGGGGAGAAATCGTAACCCCTAACCTCTAATAACTCAAGATGGGCTAGATCAATTGAGCTGTCAATTTATACACATATTCGCTAGCCAAGTCTTCCAATTTGGTAGAAATATTAGCTTGATTACTCTAGTCCTTTTTGAGCTATGCGAGGTTAGAGGTTACGATTTCTGCCCAACCTTAGAATGAACGGACTATAATCATGCTACTCAATTGGAAGTCTTACGTAAAGTCGATGGAAATCATCCGTCTCGGTATTTGCGCTCAAGGTTTAACCCCTTCAATACCGGCGATGTATTTTTCATTATATTTTCGCTATATTTAGAGGATGTGCAGTTTAAGAAGCATCTGTGGTAGACAAAAGGGTTAAGTGAGATAGTTTGAAAGATTTATATTGCCGGAGGCCCTTTTTAAACTGAATAAAGTTCTCTAACCGTAGCAAGAATTAGTTAACAAGACGTCGCCGGTACAGAAGGGGTTAAGACATTGACCAAGCAAGATATTTTCGGAGTCCTGAACGTAGCAAGTGTTGCCAGCAAAGGGGAAGTCCTTGTAAGGCGAACACCTAAAAAATCTTTTGGCAAGTGGCATAGAAGCAGTGGAAAAGTTTTAAGGTGGTAGTGCTTGATTTTTGGTTTATATAGTTATTTATTTTATTATTTTTGAATTTTTTCGCTAGACCTTCATCAAGCTTAGACAAACACTCCCTAGACCACCCTTCAAGATAAATTTGTAAATTTTTCGGAAAAAAAAAATCCCAGCCGAAGGCCAGTTCCTTCTAAAATTAGAGGTTCGCTCCAGGAAAAAATCTACACCTAATTTGAAAGGGTTAATATTGTTAACAAAATGAGGTGAAAGGTTTCAAAATCGCCAAACTAACGTAGAGACCGTCTTAAAACTAATATGCTAAACATGAGGGTGAAGGGGGTCCAGAAAAAGCGAGTACTACCCCTTTAATGTGAGCAAACCAGAAGGTCAGTTGAACTGACCAAATACAGTGACAAATGAAAATGAAAAGTGAGCTGAAAATGGGTTCCCGGACATCTCAACCAGTAGACCATTTCAACCAGTAGCTCTCAATCAGTGCCAAATCAACTAAGACCAACCAAACCAGTGCCAAAATATAGTACTAACCTAACCTAACCTAACCGTATTGGTTGATTTGGTACTGGTTGAGAGCTACTGGTTGAAATGGTCGACTGTTTGAGTTGTCCGGTCACCCTGAAAATGGTCTTCGGGAGTGACCCACACAGAGGGATCTTTTTCCTTCCAACACCTTCAGCAAGGATAAAAGGAGTGGGATGTTTAGTTAGGGTAAGAGGATCCGAGCTGGAAGGTTGGGGAAAGCATGTTTGATTTATCCTTTTGGGGCAACATTGTTCCAGTTTTCATGATGGTTGTATTTCTGCTGATCTGGTGGTGTCAGGATTGAATGAATGGTTGAGCAATGTGTTTCATGGCGCCGCAAAAACGTCACATAGCACGGGATAGACTAAATAATAACTGTATTCAAACAAATATATGATAAAAGCTGTAACCACAAACAGCATCAACAAATACAGTCTTATTGGAGGTCTAAGAAGCAAACTGAAAATCTCCCCTTAAGATAGATGAACCCGAATATGGTTGCGGTTGGAGTGTGATTCAATTCATTAGTTAAAGGGAAAGAGAAGATGAGCAGATGTAAAACAGATTAACCCCTTCTGTACCGGCGACGACCTTTTATCTTTATTGTGGCTACTACTGAACGTTGTATTCAGTTAAAAAGGGCCTCGAACAATTACCAGGCTTCGAACTATCTCGCTTAACCCTTTTTACTACCACAGATCGTTCTTATACTGCACAAAATCGTCTTACTATAGCTAGAATGAGATTTAATAGATGGCGCCGGTACATAAGCGGTTAATAGCATCCATGTCTAAGAATGAACGATGGGTGCATTTAACTATCCCAACTGTATCAATCCATTATCCCCACCCCACTAACTCACTCACACAAATACTATACATACATACACTCACACACACTTACTTATTAACTCAATCACTCATTCACTCACTCTCTCTCTCTCTCTTTAAATTATTACCACCCACTAAGTGCCCATTGCCCTTATAGAAAAATTATCACTTCATTTACACCATAAATAGTCATATATGTTCATTTTATATGTTACTTATGGGGCACATAGTGGTTAGAATGATGGTAGCAGTAAGGACACAAATAGAATTGGAACTGTGCCCCGGTGACTTAATGAATTGAAGTAAAATATTGTTCCGCCTATCTAGATATTGTAATGAGGGCCCTTAAACCACCAACAAGAGCCCTCCGATCAGCCGGGACAAACATCCGTATACAAACGGCCAAATATATCCCCTTATCAGGGATGGACCAATTGGAAGTAGGTTAGTTATAGCGCCAAGATTTAAGCTGATAGTCACTAGTAAGGAAAACAGGTTCACATGAGAGGCCCTTCAGGAGACAGCGACTTGAATTTGTTTTGTTCTATTTTTATGTGGATGAGGGAGTCAAAAGGCAAAACTGCCTGTGACGAGTGACTCCCCCAGAGTTGAGAGAGTAACACGGGCAAAATTAAGGAACGTTTGAGCCAAAATGACTGGACACACAGAGTTTGAAGCAATTTAAGTCATAGGATGAGGGAAAGATGGATTCAATTTCTTGATGCTTTCACCAGCTTCACCCTTTTCAAGGCCTCACACACTTCTGACCTGCTAATCCCCACCTCTTCCTCCCCTACTTCTCTTTTTTTCCCTCCCATACCCCATCCATCTATGCTTGCCGCATTTTATTTGCTACATTCAACAATTCATTGAAGTGCTCCCTCCATCTCTCGACTCTCTCTTGCTTCTCTGCTAGCACATGCCTATTCTTATTTTTCACTCCATTACTACCCTCCCTAACTGTTTTGACCTCTTTCCAGAACAATTTTTTACACTTAACTCCTCCACTTTACATTTAAATTCCTTTCAAAATCCTCATCTACTTTTTTTTGTTTTAAATTTCCCTCACTACCCTCGTCACCACTTTTTGTTTTGTTATCAAAGTACCTTTCCCCTTTCTGTCTCTCCAAATCTTCATTCCCTCTATTACCCAACCACTCTCAATAATCTGTCTTTTTCTCTTCAGCTGTTAGTTTCACCTTCCAGTCCACCAAGCTGTTCTTTTGACCCTTCTGTCACTCCTCCTATCTCCACATGCTGCACACATCTCTTCCATAAACACTTGGCTCACCTCTTCCACTTCCTCCATTCCCTTATTTACATATGTCATTATATATTTAATTAATCATCATAATTAATGTAATGCTCTGTGTTGTAGTCCTATATTGGCGTATAAGTGTTTGTAGTTTATGATTTAGTAACTATGAAGGGTGTTGATAGTTGTGAGATAGCTATGGTGGTCATATCATATATATCTCAGGTATAGAGTGTTTGTACTTATAGTGTAGATATATTATTATTATTTTTGTTATTATTATATTTAATTTATTATATATCACAAGTTGTTCAGTCTCTATGTACTAAAATGTCTACCGGGAGCAGGTGAAGGTGGACAACTTTTAATTAAATCGGATTTGTATTCTGGGTTTGCCTGTGCAAGAATAAACATTATCCGGATATGGATACGAGGTATTTTAGTTGAATCATTTGGTGTGCAAAACAATTAGGCTGGCGATGCCAATTATCCTTTGGAGTAGAGAGTCATAAATAAATGTTCTTGTCCGAGGACGAAACTATATAACTCGTTTGGTAGAACTGTCTTCGAACCACATAATATGTCAAGGATATACAGTATTATTACATTTAATGTTGTGTTGGGATGACATAGTTTTAAATATCAATGGTCAATTTGTTAAAAATACAATTTTATGTATAATTATGCAGATAATGTTTACATGAAAGGAAATAATTATTGTTTTAGTCTACTATAGGGATCCGTCAACGGGACATGCATATGTTTCTGATCTCTTGTAGACTATAATAAGAAAATATTAGTAAGGGAAGTTTGAGATAAACAGATTATATCTTACACATTAAAGGCATTCCTCAAAGATAATTCATCAGCTTCTCGAGTGTAATGGTTTACCTGAAAAAGGAATATCGATTATCTCCTCCAATCGCCAGTCACAAATAATGACATAATACATTCGCTCGGGTTCTCGCTCTCACATCAGGTTTGTCGTGGTATCTTGATCACCTTCCGGAACCTACATAAAGAAGAGGGGACAGATTATGCTATAACTATTACTGAGGAAGGGCAAAATAACGTCTCGCATCTCATATGTTACGTCCTGGGATATATAAACACTGGGCTCTTTCTATTGGACTAGGTATGCGGCAACAAGCAACAACGGAAAACGCTAGATCCAACCCTTATCTATAAACCCAGGCAACAAACCACCCTAAACCGTCCAGAGTCCTGCCTGGACAACAAGGTATCCTATGACTCGGTTACAGGGTGCACGCACTATAGACTGCTGATAGTCAAGCAGGCTATATAAAAGATCACACAATTAAGTTGACTTAAAGCTTCAAGGAAAAGATAGATAACGGAATTAAATTGCAGAAACAATTTAATAACAAACTAGAAGAAAGTACATTTAACGTTACGTTAATTAATACAACTGATCACCCCTGCGTGAAAGAAGGTGAAAGCAAACAGTCCTCAAAACATCGTACAGGTAGACAAGATGCAGGTTTCTAAACTGCATGCGGCTACTGTAGGATCTGATGCTTAGCAAAGAAAGTAAGTTACGGATTTAGAGAACTCTTAACTCATAAGCAGGAATAAATACTAGTGATAGGCCATACAGTGTATAATGGCATAGGTATAATTAAATAAAGGCAGCAACTCGCAACATAACCACATACAGGTGTGCTTCTCACTCTTAGTCAGGCAAGCCTGCTCGGACAGAGTCTCTAAGCCACACCCTGACTCACAATGCTCACAAAGACGGTAAACTGTGGCACAATAACAAGCATACAGATATAATAAACCGCTAGCTGTTAATCTGCCAGGTGGCAGAGGTGTAGCCGGAAGGATATAGGCTTCGGATACCAGGGCTGAGCCACCTGCTCTAGCCTAGGGACGTTCCCAAGTCTGTGCGCCAAATTACTCTAATTGAAAGGGTGCTCTCTTGAGAGACTCAGATCCCAAGTATCTGACTCTCTCCTGGCGACCCTAAAACAAACGCAAGACGTGCTAGCGCAGTGCTGAGTGGACTAGGCAAGGGCCCTCACACAACACAACACTAGACACACCGGCACACAGACAAGAAAATGCCCCCAGACTCCCACGGGTATCCTAGTAAAGTCGTGTGGGTCCACAGGACTCGCACCAGCAGACTTTACTTAAAGGATTGCAAAAAGCCTCCCCTCCGGTCTAGCCCCTGCTAACCTGACACAAGAACACACTAGCAAGCATGAAACCACCAAATATTAGACAACAAAAAAGCTTCCTAGGTCTCATTAACAATTACATCTCTGCATAAGGCCCAAAATCCTATCTAGTTATCTGAGAGCTCGTCGTTAATACAATAATAGATATAAGGTCTATCAAGGGGATGGGATAATTAAATAGATTGGTGAAGTAGTGGAAAGAAGGTATACAAAGTAAGAGAGAAAGTTTCTAAGTGGGGTTGAGAGGGATAGATATCAAGGGGGTCCGAAGGGTACGACAGTGAGGTGAGCTCTGATTCTTGAATCTGTCTGGACCCCACCCTAGGCATGCGAAATACATCCCATGCTTGGCAACACTCAACACCGGTGCCGGGTCAAAATCGTCTACCCCTTGCGTGAGTCGAAACTAAGCCTAACGTTGCGATCAATTGGCAACAATCAGGCTCGTCCCAAGCTAGTCTCTCCGCGCCCGCGCGAAGCAACGTCCCCCAGCCGGTCTCTCTCTCCCGCTCGTCTCCTCCCACTCTCACTAGACTTACATCTTATATATAATAATGAAACAATCAACTATCGAGAATAAAATATACTAAGATGCGTTGGTTAAGAATAAGGGCAGCTTCAAGCTGTGAAACAACATAAGAATATCCCAGACATTAGTTACATTGTCGTAGGATATATACTAAGGAAAAGCCGGCCGGCCGGCTGCCGCCAGCCGGTTTCTAAACGGCTGGACAGCCGACGCGGCGCATGCCCGCACGTGGCTACTATGCAGGAGCGTCACACATGATACATGCAATTTAAAACACGTCTATGAACAATATTTTACATCTAATTAACGGAAAAGCTAAAACTGGTCGTTCTCAATAGGGCCTTAAACAGTTGGGATGATTGTTGTGGCGGTGGCCTGAGGATCTCAGGAGTCGGTCGGCGGGAGATTATCAAGTTTCATCATCTCACTCCATGTCGCCCCTTTAAACTTATATATTCTTTTAGACGGACGGAATTTTCAATACATGATATAAGCCACAAATTATTAAAAAGTAATTCACAGAGGAGTTTCGTTTTGGTTTCTCTTCCATTAAGCATTCATGTCATTAAAAGGTTTAGGTTCGAGGTAATAACAAAACGAATAGGATCGTTGAAGGTTAAATATAAGCAGCACAAAAGAGTTATGTCACATATTTCTATGATATGACCCGAAGACACACCCCATACCTGCCCTCCCCCAAAAAACAAAATGTGTATAAATAAGTAAAAGTATGGGGACGAATGATCGAAATCCTTATACAGTATAATACATAAATTAAAGGGTTAAGGCACATTTGTTTTGCACTTAGGCTTCCCGAGTTATGTAGGGCACGGCTTTGTATCCACCATTACTTTAGAATAGACCCAATTAGCTACTATACGAACCGCAGGTGATCACAGTGGATGAGAAAATTATGAGAGTCATAAGAACACGTTATTCCAGCCATTGAGTCCATTACAGCTGCTTTCACTTGTCAGGATATATGAGGTGAGGTCAGCTCCTGCTATTAACGAATGGATTAATATTAAGGTAAAAAGTAAATTACTTTTACTTGTTGCACTGTATGCAATCTAATTACATTCACCAGTCGCTCTGAGTATTTGACGAAAGGTCAGGCACTATCATAGGCTGCTTCATGTAAATCATAATTAAGTTAATGTATTTTAATGTGATGAACTGATAAGGAGAAGGATAGGCTAATTATAATGTGGTTAATAGGAAGAGTGAAACTATATTAATATTGATTAATTATACAAATTTACATCTTGCAGTATGTCAGGGGTTCAGTTATGGACAATACATATTTCGAACTAAAACTAATAATCTCTTCATGCTTTCATACAGCACTCTTCGAAATCATACACATTAAGCAATATATGTGTCCAAGACTGTACAGTTGTCCACATAAGTTACGTTCCTATCTGTGATCTTATACATAGCAATATATTGCGCATTATTGAATTACGACTGCAGTTTCTTATGCAGTGGTTAACTCATCTGATTAGTCAACTATAATATAAAGAAACTACACTTGAAATGTACTAATACTAATTGTATTTTCATGAATAAGATCACGACGAGGAACAAAATGTACGTGGGCAACTGTACTTTCTCACCAAACCTTCTGATATCATCCTTAGTCCTGACATAAATGCCATAGGTGTACTCTATATTCGCGTTCATTCAATATCATGCAAAACATACATTTTAAGATAAACAAAATGAAAACCAAAAATGTCATATGTGTCTACCCCATGACAGTTCTCCACGGGGGCACAGTCACTGTTACACTTGACCAAAAGATATGAGTTAATGATAAGGGTGCCAAATACTTATTACAGTAATTGATGCTTGCAATTTGTATGCAATCTCTCTCTCTCTCTCTCTCTCTCTCTCTCTCTCTCTCTCTCTCTCTCTCTCTCTCTCTCTCTCTCTCTCTCTCTCTCTCTCTCTCATTACCGTCCCACAACACTGGAGGGTCTAATAATAATCCATCCAGAACCGTAAATCAAGACTAGTTGGTTTATGCCGCAGGTGGAAGGGGGGTGGAAGGGGGGTGGGGGGGGGGTATGTTGAGCTTAGCATGACATACCACCCGGCTAATGTTAGTAATGCTTTAAGGAGGGATAGTTGTTTTTTCTGTCCCCATTTTCCCTCATGTTAAGCTCAATTATTTTTCAGATTCTAAGACGTTCGACCCATTAGTTTAGCGATTTTAAGACCTTTCGCCCCATTTCATAGATTTTTTTCCTGGCGAGCGATAGCGAGTCTGTATTTTTAAGAGAAACCAACCTTCGGTCGGAACATATTCATATAAAAAAATGTACAAATTTATCTTTGAAGAGGAGTCTGGGGGATGTTTCTTTTAAAGCTTGATAGAGGGATAGGGAGGAAACTAAAGAAATTATGAATATATGAAAGAATCGTCCAAAAAATATACCCTTCCCCCTTAAGGGAAGATTAGTCCAGGAGAGTCTGAGAACAGGGACCACCGGAGACGAGGTTTTTTATCTAAGTGGATTTAGTTACGGAAACTTGGCATCGTATTAAGGGGGTAGTGCTTGGTTTTTGGTCTATATAGTTAAGTATTTATTTATTTTTGAGTTTCCTCGATAGAACTCCATCAAGCTTAGAAAAACACCCCCTAGAACCCCTTTCAAGATAAATATTTACATTTTTTCAGCAGAAAAATGTCCCGCGGTTCCTTCTAAAATTAGAGGCTCGCTTTCGCTCGCCAGGAAAAAATCGACACCTAAATGGCACGAAAGGTTTTATTATTGCAAAAAGAAATGAGGCGAAATGTCTCAAAATCGCCAAACTAACGGAACGAACGTCTTAAGACCTCAAAACTAATATGCTAAACATGAGGGAGAAGGGGGTCCATGAAAAGCTAGTACTACACCCTTAAAAGTCATTTGTATCTTTTTATTTATCATCAATATCTTACGAATATCTTCATGTTGCTCCACAATGATTACTTAGAAGTAAAATCAATAATAATACGAATAATGATTTCCCATTAGTTCCTACTACGTTATCTATCTATCTATTTGCTCAGGCCCATTTCCCATTTTTCTATTATTAGTATTAGTATTAGTATTATTTGTTTTGTTTTACTGGGGGTGGCCAACTTAAGCAAAAAAAAAAAAAAAAAAAAAAAATTAACACACAAACAAAAACAAATTCGCACACATCTAGGTTACCCAGGAGAAGACCCAGAGACCAGGGATTACCAAGGTCACTCCAGCACTCCCCCGGCCCCCAACCTCTACTTTATACCGGACCTAAAACAGATAAAAAAACTAGAGATATATAATATCTAAAGGCAAGAAATTCCCAAATGATTGATGCTGGCGATAGGTGGTCTATCCACCAATATTACTGGCGATGGTGATCCAACTGTACCCTGTTCCAAGTAAGTAGGCCAAAACTCTTGCACATTAACCTCTGTAACTAAAAAAGGGCTAGAGCAAATGGGCTGTAAACTCCACACCTATTCCTTGGCTGACTCTTCCCAAATGGTAGAAATATTAGCTCGAATATACTAGTCGTTTGTGAGTTACAAAGGCTTATGCACAAGAGTTTCAGCATACTTATCTGGAACAAGCTATAATAAGTCAGTGACACTAATCGGGGCCTGGGGAGTGCTGGAGGGACCTTGGTGACCCTGGTCTGTGGGTCTTCTCCTGTTCGGGCTCTGTCTTGAGTCCCCCCCCCCCCCCCCCAAGAAAATAAAATAAAATAAAAAGACAATAAAAAAAATAAAACAGAAATAGGAAAACTGGGGAATGGGCCTGAGTACATACATACATACATACCTACATACATAGTTACATACGCACAGTAATCAAACCACCCACGCCGATTTTATTTTTGTAATTGGGGGGTTACTGAAGTCTCTCCCTTATTTCTCCATATACAGTTCATTGGCGGTCTACATCACGAAAACTTAAGAGGAGTACGTAGTTAGTTCTTACTGGACCCTCTTCTCTCTCATGTTTAGCCCCATTGGTTTTCAGATTCTAAGCCTCTTGGCTCATTAGTTTTGCGATGTTAGGATCTTTCGCCTCATTTATTTGTAAATATTAAGAGTTTTTGTGTTATTTAAGTGTCGAGTTTTTTCATGGCGAACGATACAGTGCCTGTATTAAAGGAGAAACCGGCCTTCAGGCGCCGGTTTCTCCGTTAATACAGGCACTACCGTAAATTGTACATATACAGTATATCTCGAAGGGGGATGATGGGGATATTATTTTAAGCTTGATGGAAATCTAGGGAGGAAATTAAGAAAACAAATATATAAACTAACTCCTTTTGCTTGGCAGGCTGACACAATTATAATCACATACCCACCACTCGCTTCGTAAAAGTTACAATATAATATATATTGAATTGTCTGGCTTGTCAGGTAGGCTACTATTAAACATTCTGATATTTGTTGTTCACATACTTTCCCTTGACATTATAACCTTACTAACCACAGGCAAATAATTGTATCAGTAGTGTACATATATTGCCGATAAACTGGTTTGGCATTCTAATCATTACGGTGAGCCTGTGACCCAACTGCTGCACCATCTCTCAACCTCTCTTATACAGACATGCTCAAAAGTCTTGTCCCTTTTTCATAACTTCAACTCTAGTTTAGCTACAACAAAAACGCTCCGCAATGAAAGTGAAATAAAAAAAAACATGAATAAACGCGCAATAAACATGTTGTAAACATTGTACTGATAACGTACCAAAAGTCGAGACAATAGTGATGATCATACATTATTTTTAACATCGTTCTTAACACCATTAACCCTCTAATTAAATGTATGAAAGCATGTGATTCACCCAGGATTCGAACCTAGGATATCTCATACAAAACTTACACACTCTAACCATTGCACCATCAAGACAGTTGTGATAAGACACTGTTCATGCAGGGTAAATTAAATGTGTCAACCTCTCTCAATAAAAAGCGTATCCGAGAACAAAATAATCCAGGTATAAACTCGCATTGCTTTGCACAATAACTATACGGTATAATAAGTGTACTGCAAAATTAATATTTAATCTGAACCCGGTCCTACATCTATCATCCCCAAGTGGCATAGGTCGAAATAATGTTGATTGAAATTTGAACACACTGTAGTCAATTGCAGAAAGACATATGTGTAATAAAGACACCTACGCATTAATTTGTCATTGGATTATCGACCCCATTATAAGGAAACATTTTCTGCCATACTGTTCACTGCAGCAGGTCTCTCCCAAGCCTGTGGTGGTCCCCGAGGGTGTCTCAGGTCACGACCCTGCTCAGACGATGCCTCGAGAGTAATCAATGTGATATCAGCTGGTCGGGCAGGGCAAGCGTGGGACTTCTCTCATACGCTTGGGAGACACACCCGATGACGACCTGATACTTAATTTGACCTAAATAAACGTTATTAAGCATCCCATAGAATGGAGGCGGGCAGACAATAATGCAATAACTGTTCGTGATACAATAAGTCAGTTACAATTGAGCACTGAATACACATTTCTTGGGCATATGCAACATGGATCTATGATACCCATTTCGATATCAATACAAACAATACTATTTTTTGCTACTGTCTGACTATTTCTTGAGATAATGCATTTGTTAAAGCTTAATGGAGGTCTAGGGAGGAAACTAAACATATGATAACAAAAATACAAATTAACAAATCAATATGCTAATGCCCCTTAAGATGCACACACCAAGTATAAGGTGCTACAACATTAAAAGTATATTCCAGTATATTCACGCCGTCCTTGTAGTATATCATATCTTTAGTGTTGTAGTATTAAATGGCTATAATTGCAGTATGTAGTCAAACAGGTTATATATTATCAAGATTGGTGATCTGCCCGTAAGTAATTAAAGGGTGATATGTAGCCTCAATGTCTTCATTATAGCCGCATGTCAATCATATATATATATATATATTTTTTGTTTTAAAGCCTAGCAAAATTAAACCATCTTTACTTCTGGTTCTACACGTTTTATTGAGTTTTAACCCCTTCAGCACCATAATGCCTTTTTACCTTTGATTCAGGCTAAAACTAGACAATGTTATGCCGTTTAAGGAGGACTTATGTTACTAATAAGGTTTAAAGAGATCGTATTTATCCATTTGGGTTATATAGGTCGATGTAAAACTAAAGAAAATCGTCTAATGGTAAACAGAATACGATGATAATTACGTCATGGTGCTGTAGGGGTCAAGCACCTTCCTTCTTTTCATTTTGGCTATCAGTAGACGATTATATTATGAATAGGATTTTTTTTTAAAAGTCAGTGAGGTAAATCAATCAACGAGTGGGAGTCTACGCTATGGTACCACTGACCACCCGACTCCGCTCCCAGGGGGTTCTTTACGCAAGATCCTAGGCCGTGACCATGGCCCATCGCAAGTAGTTCTCGACATGATTACTTGATTTTCCTTAGCCATGAGTAACTTGGCCTTCCTCGATTTATCTACTTAGGTTAGCCTCTCACCAATACCACCGCATGAACAGGGTCAGCTTCAGGGACACGGGTCATGTACACTCTAAGACACACATCATGGCCCAATAGGAACCCTAGAACAGCTTAACGAACCTCCTAAATGTAAACATCCGGTAAAGAAATAATGAGAAGGTTCAATTCAGTTTGGGAAAGCCACAAATTATGAACAGGAGTGTACATATATAGCCAAAGTTGGCGTTCACGAACTAGGCATCCAACATGTCTCGAAGCATTCTCAGAGAGTACACACTGATTTGATTATGTCAAATCAGTGTGTACTCTCTGAGAATGTGATCATACCAACGGGACCCCATGATCCTGCGTAGACACTTGATACCAAAAGAGGTAATGTGTCTCTCCAATTTGATGTCACGCGTCCATGTCTTTTAACTACGTAATAAGACAGGAAGCAGGCGTGTTCTAAATATCCGCAACTTAGTCTTTCTGCACGGGTATTGACATTACCATATATTCTTGTTGAGAGAATCCATAAGCTCACATGCTAGATCGAGGCTGAGAATAATCGTCTTGTGGTAGCCAGAATAAAGTGAAACAAAACCCTAATTTTATGCTGAGAGGAAGTTTGTACTGGAACCGATGCTGCAGTGTCTCAAAAATACTATTGGTGTGTTCGTCTCTCACACGGGTCACAGGTCGAAGTTGTAAAACCTGGTCAGATCAGTTAACTTCCTGCTTTCATAAAAACAACTGGAGCGTAACATTTGTTCTCTCTCTCTCTCTCTAGCTCACTCGCTCTCTCTCTCTCTCTCAAGATCAGTTTCTATCAGTATCAGAGGGAATAACAGATAACCTGATTATCAGAGTACATTACGGTTCTTTACATGCACTTATTTTCAACTTATATACAAATATTAAACACATTTACGTAATTTGTAAAATTGGCAGTTAACTAAATATGTAATTACAAATTCAAAAAAATACATACATTTATCATAAAGAGAAGATAACATTAGATGTTTAGGTCTGGTTATCATTAGGTTTGTTTATTTCCTTTCTAAATTATTCTGTTTCATCATTAGGGCATTTATAAATATTATGGCGAATAATAATCCAGCAGAGTTATGTCTAGTGCTAATTAAATTCTACAGGCTTCTGAATTCAACGTTTGCAAGAATTTGTCATCTGTGCTGGTGGTGTCATGGTTTAGATTCTTATGTTCTGGGTGAGGTGTCCCAAGTTCGAATCCCGGGAGTACCATATGTTTTCATTAGTTTATTTATTTATTTTTGTTGTAGTATTTAAGGGATGAGGTCACGAGGAACCTTTTTACCCTGCCATAGACCTATTTTAATGTTAGGCGATCAGAACAGAGGCAAGGGGTGTGAGGAGATTGCCCAACTATCTCCACCAGCCGAGAATCGAAGTCTGTCCTCCTGGTTAGAAACCGAGCGCTCTACCAATGTCGCTACTGGTCACTCCTTCATTAAAGTACATTGGGGTTTGTAATTGATGATTATTGTTAATAACAGGGTGTTACTTATACTCTGCCTTCATATAATAATCGTTACCAGTGCAAAATATTCCAGAAATGTTGGCAGAATATAACAGCCAATCAAAGGTAACCGTAAAAGGCATGAGTGTGAAACTTGTTGTGTTTCCCAAGTGATGTGTAAATTTAAGGGGAGATGGTCGTCTTTCTGGTCCCCTTTCTCCTTCGTGTTTAGTCAAATTAGTTTTGCGATTTTTAGACGTTCGGCCCATTTGTTTGGTGATTTGAAGACCTTTCGTCCCATTTAGTTATCAATTTTAAGACCTATCGTGCCATTTAGGTGTCGATTTTTTTCCTGGCGAGCGATAGCAAGCCTGTAATTGTAAGAGGAAGCGGCCTTCGGCCTGGAAATTGTTCTATCGAAAAATTTACAAATTTATTTTAGGGGGGGGGGGGGTTCTAGGGGATGCTTTTCTAAGTTTGAGGGATGTCTAGCGAGGAAACTAAGAATTTATGAATGAATGAATTTATGAATGAATGAAATTACAGGCCAAAGAAGCAGTCAGTGTCCCCTTAAATTGGTCTAATTGGCAATTTTCAACAAAGAAGGTGTTTAGCCAAGGGAGGGTCTTGGTATGTTGATACCGGTGACCTTGGCCGGAGCTACAACACCAGCAGAAGGGCAGCCGGAGGGGAGGAGGTTCAGCAGAGGCCAACACAGAGCAGTCTGCCCGCGGCCTCTGTACCAGGAGGCTCGCTGGGTGGGGCAAAAGCGTTCAATCAAGGAAGAAAGTCACGTTAGTCATTTTACTGCCTATGGATAATCGATTATCTGAATTCGAGTTCAAATACACACAGTTGATAAGTACTGTAATCAGGTGCAGTCAGCTATGAACTGAACATTTACGACAATCCTAGTTTGAATACATTTTGATGAGTATATTCAGTCATTGAAGCTGCTCAGCAATTCATAGATGTTGTTAAGTATTACTTATCCTTGGATATTGTGGTAAGTAATTATATTATTTATGTACCGTTCTGAATGATCAAGGAAACTAGTGCAGTATATCGAAAATATTATGTAAAGCTTAAATAATATTTATTGTTCTTCCCCAACTTGTGCACAAAAACAAAAAAACTCGGTGTTGTGCATAATGTCATAAGGGTAATAATTTTTGCAAGGCTAAATTCTACGGTTCTGCGGGCTAATCTGAATGTTTGAGAACCTAAAGGAGACTAATTATGTAAATAGGAGTGATGAACACTTTTTGATTGAGTTTTTTAGAACAGAAAGGTTCACGAATTAAACTAAATATGTTGGATAGTATATCTACATGTTAATGTAAGTATAGTCATTTGTGAGTAATGGCTCAAGTAAATATGACAGGCGTCCCTGAATAAAGTTTGATATCAGTAATATACAGTATATTTAAATGCGTGCAAGGTAAGCCAAGTCTAAATAGTCTGATGATTGTGGTTGATGCAGAAAGTTATATCAGGTAACTACAAATGTGTGTGTGTGTAATAATAATAATAATAATAATTAACGGTTTATTAAAGAATGGCAGCCTGATGAGCTGAAAATACACATTTTACAATTTAGTGGATGAACATGAGATGTACAGATATGAAAATGGTAAGCTCAATATACAATGTGTGAGTATAATATACTTTACATTAAAAAAAGAAATTAATACAATAATTATGCTAGTGTAAAATACAAATTATCATAAATTAACCATGAGAGTAAGTGATTTACAGTGCATATACAGTACACATTTATTTTACTTATATATATACAGAACATACATATATACACATACGTACACACATACTACAGCCCGTAGCCTAGTAGGTAGAGCTCTCGTCTCACACACGAGGGGTCGGGGGTTCAATCCCCCGCCGGGCGGAGACAAATTGGGCTTGTCTCCTTTCATGTGTTAGCCTCAGTTCACCTAGCTGTAAATAGGTACCTGGAATAAGTGGACGACGTTGTGACGTCCCATCTGGGGTTGGCAAAAATGGTACAAGGCGAGATGGGTATCATATGGTTCACCTAAGCTGATGGCTACCTAAGCCTTCGGGTGAGACGGTACCGTCTATAGTGAGAATGGTACCATACAGATCCACCCTAAGCCTTCGTTTCCAATGTCGCCAATTGGCTAAAATACAGACTACACACACATCCACAGCCATTCCAACAGTACATAAAACACTTAACATGCATTTCACGCAATACATTCCCAGTTAAGGAGGCGCGATAATAATGAGCTTAGCTCCATTGCGTGGATTCCCCTTGACGAACAAGTAACTGAGTAACATATGCATATATATACATACATATATAAGAACATAAGAACATGCAGTAAGTGTGCACATGCCCGTATACATAAACGCTCACATATGCAAACAAACATACATACATACAAAAACTGTTCTGGTAGGGTCAGGTGAGGCTAATAATGGGAGTTAAATCCTTGGGAGAGATTACATGAGGGAATTGGAAAAGGGTTAATGGGGCAACGGACTGTAGGTCAGGTAAAGCCAATTCGAATGGAATGTCAAAAGTCGGAAGAGATCAAATGAGGAGTTTGAAAAGGGTAAAGGCGAAATGGCCTACGGGTCCGTACAAGTAGGGTCAGGTAAAGCCTACTACAATGGGAGGTAATCCTCGGTAGAGAACAAAAGAAGGATATAAAATAAGTAGAGACAGCTTGGGGGAATTATAGTATATGGGACATTCTTTAGTGTAGGTGTGTGTGTGTGTGTGTGTGTGTGTGTGTGTTTGTTTGTTTGTGTATGTGTGTGTGTGATAGAATACTCTCAGCCGGGCTTGAGCCTCGAACCACAAACAGTATACACTATAGACACATACATATATAGATAATTAACGCATACATACATGTGTGTGTGTGTGTGTGGGGGGTGGGTGTATGTGTGCGTGTCAGCGGGATGTTGCCTGTGTAATATGAGTAATGTGTACACATTAAGCAATAAGCAATCAACTAGGTCTTGAATTGTGAGTTGTTAATTGAAATATAAAGTGTGAACACATAAATAAGGCATCAAAAGATAATGGATATAATTGTCATGGAGCGCTCTTAAGGCTACTAAATATACCTGGGATCGTGACAAGAAAATTAGGGTCCACGTATTGACAATACGGATGGCTGTGTGGAGCAGAGTGTACTGTATGTCATTATATGCTATTAACCCTTTGAGGATATCACGCATATTACATGTTTATTTTGGCTATCATTAGCTGACTTTATACAGCTTAGGAAGGATCTGTGGGAACTGAATGGGTAAAGACATAGACTACAGTAGATCTGGACTGGACACGAAAATGGAACTTTGCAGTAAGGGACCCAAAATCGGAGAACGAAGCCGCAAGTTTGAGCCTCGAAACCGCGAAAATGTGATATTTTAGTGGTTTCGAGGTTCAAACTTGGGGGTTCGTTCTCCGATTTTGGGTCCCTTACTGCAAAGTTCCATTTTTGTGTCCAGTCCAGATCTACTGTAGTCTATGGTAAAGACTATCTCAATCAACCCTCTGACTTCCATATACCCTTTCTAATCTGAATAAAATTGTCAAATAATAGCCAGAGAACGAAACAGAAGTGCGTCATAGATCCTGAAAGGGTTAAGAATATTGTGTCTGGCAGCGTACATTGGGGAGCTTAGCAGGAAAACTAACTTGAAGAGTAGAAGTATTATAATAGTGGTAGTAGTAATAGTATCAGTTGTTGTTGTTGAAGTAGTACCAGTTGTAGTAGTAGTATTGCTGTATGATTGGAAGTGCGTGTCATTAAATGTTGTTAATTTAGAATATTGCGCTGTGTTTTGCTTAAGTTGGAGATTAGCGAAAGCAGACGTTGTAATATTAGCTGTAGTGACAGTAGTAGTAGAAGATGCCATCAGAGACAAACTCATCCAAGTTTGGATGAAGTCCCACACCCCAAATGCTACAGAGAGGGAGTTGCTCGCACTTCCTCCTAGGTTAGGAGGGTATGGAATCATCAATCCGGTGAGGAGGGTGACAACGGAACACCAGAACTCAGTAAAGATAACAGAATCTCTCACTGAACGCATCGTAGCGTAAGATCCTGACGGTGAAGTGGACCAGGCGGACATCTACAACATCAGAAAGACCATCACGTCAGAGAGGCAAAACTCACAGAAAAATTACCTGGCACAATTGATGCGACAACTTTCCCTGAGACTAACAAGAAAAGTACAAATAGCACAAGAAACGGGTGCTTCAAATTGGCTAACAACACTACCAATCAATGCAAAAGGCTTCAATCTAAATAAACAAGAATTTAATTATGCTATTGCACTGAGGTATGATTGGCCGATTGAAGGACTGCCCGATCGATGCGTTTGTGGAATCAATAAACGATGCAGACCACAGCATGATATGTAAGAAGGGATGATTCATGAGCATCAAGCACGATGAGATGAAGTAAGAGATGTAACGGCGAACATGCTCAGGGAGGTGTGTCGAGATGTGGTGCGCGAACCATCACTCATTCCCTTGGAGGGAGAGATCTTGCAGCACAGGACGGCCAACACATCCAACGAAACATGAGTGGTCGTGGACGTTAGTGCAAGAAGATTTTAGACAAGAGCACAGCGAGCGTTCTTTGACGTAAGAATATTTGACCCAATGGCCCATAGCTACAGCGGGCTGTCTGTGGATGCTGCACACAAAAGGAATGAACAAGAGAAGGTCAGGACATGTGGGGAAAGGATCTTAAATATCGAACGTGGCAGCTTTACCCCACTAGTCTTCACCACGGTTCCATGTCATTTCAACCAGTAGCTCTCAACCAGTGCCAAAATAACCCAGACCAACCAAACCAGTGCCAAAATATAGTACTAACCTAACCAAACCGAATTGGTTGATTTGGTACCGGTTGAGAGCTACTGGTTGAAATGGTCTACTGGTTGAGTTGACTGGTCACCCTTCACCACATCTGGAGGGATGCGACCTATGGCCCAGTGCTTCTATTCAAGGCTTGCAGAGATCATCGCAGAGAAGAAGAAACAGCCCAGGAGCCACGTTGTAGCCTGGATGAGGTGCCGTCTATCTTTCTCATGGCTCAGATCAGCACTACTATTCCTGCGGGGAACAAGACTGTCTGCACCACAACCAGCGACGACGGTAGAAGTGGACTACGAGGCAGCGGTGGCAGAGGGTCGCATAGGGAGGCGACTGGATTGAAGTTGCATGGTGTAGAGTAGTGATATAGTAGAATAGTAGGAATAGACTAATATCTGATGTTTGTAAAATATAATGTATGCACAATATTAAATAAAAATCAAAGTAGTAGAAACAAAAATAGTAGTAGTAGTAGTAGTAGTAGTAGTAATAGTAATGCAGCTTAGCTGGGAACTAAAGTTTGAAAGAAGTAGTATTGCTGGGGGCGACATAACCGCAGAAGATGAAGATGATTATGATGGGAGACTAGTGGGGGTCGACTGAAGGAGGAAGCCACACACGCATATTCTCAACAAGTTTTTAAGGCAATCTTAGTTTGGCAGAGTAGGTTGTATAGTTTGAAATATTCGACTAAGGCAATCAAAACAATGGTCTTGATTTTAAAGGCTCTGTTGCCGATATCCTATAAGCTCTGCTAAACAAATAAAATACAAAAAATATATCAAAGTATGGAGAATAAACACAAATATGACCCAACGGCAGTTTAGTTACCGATAAACATGCAAGGTACATCGATACATTGCCAGTTAACAGTCACCGCTAGAAAATTGACTGGCAATGCCCTCCTGTGCCTCCAGGTAGACCCTCGAGGCACCAGACCCACCGGCATTACCATCACGACACTGCTGCTGCTGTAGTTTGTACTAGCGTCACGCCCCAAAGCCTCCCGGGGGCCGCCCTCACTCCCTGGGGAAAGTGACCTCCTGTGACCCAGCCATGCCCTCGGGAATGCTAAGGTTTATTTTTATGTTCAGTCGGGATGAAGAAGTTTGTCTATAATACCACCACCATGTTAGTCATCCAAACTTAACTTAACCTATCCAAACCTAGAGTAGTTATTGTCTTCGTGACTAATCTAACATAATAATATATTTCGAAATATTTCCCACACGTGCATTTAAATGTAAAACTTATGAATACATATAGTAAACTTCTGAGTGGTACTTTGTGTGTTTGTTGGAAGTATAACAGATGACAAGCTGTAATGTAATATGCGTAACTAGCTTTAACACAGTTGCTTAACTCCTCCACTGCAGGAACTGCATTTTTTCATTAATTTACCTAATATTATAATATTTTATGCATCTTAGGAATGACCTCTGGTAATCAAAGGTATAGGAACTATTTCGATTGACCCTATAAATCCTACAGACCCTTCATAAATGGAATAATATCATCTAGGTATAACCAGAATAAGAGGAGGGCAGGAATTATTGCATACAAAATGAATGAAGATAGGCTCGCCCCCGGGACCACCCAGGCGCCCTGACCCCAATGGATGAGGTGACGTTCTGGCAAAGTTCCTTAGTTTCAACATTCGGGATGTTGTTTGTTGTCCATTTTGTTTATGCAAGCAGCAAAATATTGTTTCTCATTTATAAAGTGGCATTACGGATCTACAAGAGAAATATGAAGGGCTTTAAATTTTACATTTGTTTTTGGAGTGCTTGCCTGGCAATGATTATTGTCAGAAAATTACTTGTGCAAGTTGTACATAAAGGGCATATAGTTCATACAAAAACAAAGTTATTTTAATAAAACAAAATATAGCAATTGTTGAATATATATTAATTTTTGGCATTCACCTTTTGACTTTAACTGTTGATTGACATTAGTTTAGTTGTAGTTTTACTTTTGCTATATGTCAACTTAATAAATATCGGTTATTTGTGGC
The DNA here is from genome assembly GCA_037953745.1 of Lithodes maja. Taxonomy (NCBI): domain Eukaryota; kingdom Metazoa; phylum Arthropoda; class Malacostraca; order Decapoda; family Lithodidae; genus Lithodes; species Lithodes maja. The sequence goes on from JBAKBP010023514.1 coordinate 25,095, forward strand.
AATTATATATATATATATATATATATATATATATATATATATATATATATATATATTAGATTAGATAAGAAAGACGGGGCTTATCCTAAGCTGTGTATTGGTTAGAATTAATTAAGCATTCTAGGAGGAGCTTTCAAACAATAACAAACATTATTACTGATGAACAATATAAGCGCAGTTCCTAGCCACACCCAAGACACAAGTGATACCGAACCTTGCTCGTAATATTGATATTAACCCCCCCGCCCAAAAAAAAAATAAAAAAAAGAGAAATAACAAAATAAAATAAAACTAATGAAAAAATGAAAACAAATATAAATAACAATAATACAATAAATAAAATTAAATGAACATGATTGCAGAAGATAAAAACCATTATAGGTATTTGAATAGGACAGTAGGTAAGAACACCGGATAAAATAGCGTTGCTTTACTTCGCGTTGAACATTAAACTCATAAAGTTAGCGATTGACGACCGTTACGTGAGGGTGACTGTTCTTAATGACCAACTGATTATGTAAGCCGATCAAAGCCAAGCCGGTCCTGGAGATCACCACAGCCACCGGTCACACTTAAAGGGGGTAGTTCTCGCTTATTCTGGGCCCCCTTCTCCCTCATGTTTAGCATGTTAGTGTTCAGGTTTACAGACGTTTGTTTCGTTAGTTTGGCGATTTTAAGAACATTCCCCTCATACTGTTGTCAATATTAAGACCTTTAGTGCCCTTTAGGTGTCGATTTTTTCATGGCGAGCGAAAGCGAGCCTCTAATTTAAGAAGGAACGGGCCTTTGGCCGGGACATTTTTCTACCGAAAAATGTACTAGGGGGGGGGGGGGTGTTTCTAAGCTTGATGCAGGTCTAGCGAGGAAACTAAAACAATAAGTCAACTATATAAATATATAAACCCAAAACCAAGCACTACCCCCTTAATGATCAACTAAATATGTAAGCCGATCAAAGCCAAGCCGGTCCTGGAGATACCACAGCCATCGGCCACACTTACTGTCCTGGCAATGATTTTTTTTTTTTTTATGTCGGTAATGTTTTGCTCCACTTGTTAGTCCAACAGTTCATTGGTAGAGCTACGGTTATTGCGAGGGTCCGCTGATCTAGTATTCACTCGAATCGGCTCGTGAGGGTGTGCTGTAAGTGATTGTGTTATGTGTAATCTGGTGTTATGTTCTGTGGCCTTATGGGGCGCTGTCTACATATGTCCACTTTGGCTTGTTATTATGTGGCGTGTGACTAATCTGGTATGTGGGTTGATGACAGTTCGTAGCGTTATTGATGTTTGTGTGCACTCGACCAAAAAACAATCTTTACACTGGTGAGCTGTAAATAATCTAGTGTGAACGGAATTAATCGAGTGAAACATACGTCTGTGATGAATTATCATAAGATATCGACCCACTTCCAGAATGTTTAGAGCGTTAGAGTAAAGATTGTATTTTGGTCGAGTGTACCTAGAACACCAACGGTCATGCATGGATGATTTCCTCTTGAATGTTTGGGATATCTCTAGAGGTATGGACGGTCTAGTTATCAGAAAATGAGTTTGATTCTCCTTCCATTAAATATCACGCAGTATGTATTGGTATATAAGTAACACCCCGTTCTTAACATTAATCATCAATTACAAACCCTACTGTACTTGAATAAACTAATGAAAGCATATGGTCCTCCCGGGATTCGAACTCGGGACACAACACCCAGAACATAAGCATCTAAACCATGACACCACCAACACAGTTTATAACAGATGTTTAGGTGAAAATATTGCCAATTGCAATCTAAATGTTGTCATGAAGTTGATCTTTGTCCTCCTGTAAGCACAATGAACGAAACCGGCATGTGTAAATAACACTAGTGAAAAAAAACTTTCCTATAGATATAATATTTTCCTGTGACATTAAGGGATAAGGAATATGCAATTCCGAGATAGATACAGAGAGAGAGAGAGAGAGAGAGAGAGAGAGAGAGAGAGAGAGAGAGAGAGAGAGAGAGAGAGAGAGCTATAAGGGTCTGGATAAGGGCCTTTCGTGTCTGTAGAGTGGTAAGAGCAGAGTGATTGACGGGACATAAAACACGAGAAGGGTCGGTGAAGGAGGCTCCTACATCATTCATCAGGTGGCAGAGTTTTTTCGCTGTTCATACATTTCCCCTCAGTCATTTCGCCTCACAAGCAAATCACCTGATGCCACAACGCCATTATATAACCCTAATATATATTGAGGATTATGACGCATTTGGACAGGTTATTTTTTTATATTATTAGACTATCATATTCAGATTTAATGACCATAACGCCAATATACAAACTCGTAATATATATTGAGGATTATGACGCATTTTGAGAATATATTCTGGCTATTAATAGACGATGTTATTCTGATTAGGAAGTGTATATTGAGGTCGGAGGATTAATCGAGACTCATACGAACAGATTTGTAACTCATACAAATCTGTCTAAGCTGTATAAATTCATCATAAACTGTTAAAGTGCGGCACAATCCTCGGGGAGTTTACTGTGTGACGCTTCTGCATAGTAGCCACGTGCGGGCGGGCGCGTGCGTCGGCTGCCCAGCCGTTTAGAAACCGGCAGGCTTTTCCTTAGTATATATCCTACGGCAACGTAACTAATGTCTGGGATATTCTTATTTTGTTTCACAGCTTGTAACTGCCCTTATTCTTAACCAACGCATCTTAGTATATTTTATTCTCGATAGTTGATTGTTTCATTATAATATATAAGATGTAAGTCTAGTGAGAGTAGGAGGAGACGAGCGGGAGAGAGAGACCGGCTGGGGGACGTTGCTTCGCGCGGAGAGTCTAGCTTGGGACGAGCCTGAAGCGTTGCCATATGCATCCGATTGCAACGTTAGGCTTAGTTTCGACTCACGCACGGGGTAGACGATTTTGACCCGGCACCGGTGTTGAGTGTTGCCAAGCCTGGGATGTATTTTGTATGCCTAGGGTGGGGTCCAGACAGATTCAAAACTCAGAGCTCACCTCACTGTCGTACCCTTCGGACCCCCTTGATATCTATCCCTCTCAACTCCACTTAGAAACTTTCTCTCTTACTTTGTATACCTTCCTTCCACTACTTCACCAATCTATTTAATTATCCCATCCCCTTGATAGACCTTATATCTATTATTGTATTAACGACGAGCTCTCAGATAACTAGATAGGATTTTGGGCCTTATGCAGAGACGTAATTGTTAATGAGACCTAGGAAGCTTTTTTGTTGTCTCATATTTGGTGGTTTCATGCTTGCTAGTGTGTTCTTGTGTCAGGTTAGCAGGGGTTAGACCGGAGGGGAGGCTTTTTGCAATCCTTTAAGTAAAGTCTGCTGGTGCGAGTCCTGTGGACCCGCACGACTTTACTAGGATACCCGTGGGAGTCTGGGGGCATTTTCTTGTCTGTGTCCCTGTGTGTCTAGTGTTGTGTTGTGTGAGAGCCCTTGCCTAGTCCACTCAGCACTGCGCTAGCACGTCTTGCTTTTGTTTTAGGGTCGCCAGGAGAGAGTCCGATACTTGCGATCCGAGTCTCTCAAGAGAGCACCCTTTCAATTAGAGTAATTTGGTGCGCAGAATTGGGAACGTCCCTAGGCTAGAGCAGGTGGCTCAGCCCGGGTATCCGAAGCCTATATCCTTCCGGCTACACCTCTGCCGCCTGGCAGATTAACAGCTAGGGGTTTATTATTTCTGTATTCTTTTTATTGTGCCACAGTTTACCGTTTTTGTGAGCATTGTGAGTCAGGGTGTGGCTTAGAGACTCTGTCCGAGCAGGCTTGCCTGGCTAAGAGTGAGAAGCACACCTGTATGTGGTTATGTTGCGAGTTGCTGCCTTTATTTAATTATACCTACGCCATTATACACTGTATGGCCTATCACTAGTATTTATTCCTGCTTATGAGTTAAGAGTTCTCTAAATCCGTAACGTACTTTCTTTGCTAAGCATCAGATCCTACAGTAGCCGCATGCAGTTTAGAAACCCGCATCTTGTCTACCGGTACGATGTTTTGAGGACTGTTTGCTTTCACCTTCTTTCACGCAGGGGTGATTAGTTGTATTAATTAACGTAACGTTAAATGTACTTTCTTCTAGTTTGTTATTAAATTGTTTCTGCAATTTAATTCCGTTATCTATCTTTTCCTTGAAGCTTTAAGTCAACTTAATTGTGTGATCTTTTATATAGCCTGCTTGACTATCAGCAGTCTATAGTGCGTGCACCCTGTAACCGAGTCATAGGATACCTCGTTGTCCAGGCAGGACTCTTGACGGTTTAGGGTGGTTTGTTGCCTGGGTTTATAGATAAGGGTTGGATCTAGCGTTTTCCGTTGTTGCTTGTTGCCGCATACCTAGTCCAATAGAAAGAGCCCAGTGTTTATATATCCCAGGACGTAACACTGTATTGTATAGCCTTTTTCATATTGATCTCATATGCACAAACTATTGATAGGTGATTATTTTTACCCATCATTATTTGTTTGCGTGACCGAGGAAAGTGACTCAGAACTACCGATGCGAAGTGGTTGCAAGATAAATTAAGGAGAAGTTATGTTATGTTTTGGCCAGTCTATGTATTCAATCATTTAAAATGTATTCGTTAGGCTTCCATCAAGCTTACACACACAAAAAAATAACCCAAGACCCCCCTTCAAGAGAGATTTGTAAATGTTTCGATAGAAAACTTTCCAGGCCTGAGGCTGGTTACTACTATGTTTCAGGTTCGTTATCGCTCGTCAGGAAAATAATCGACACCTAACTTGCAGGAAAGGTCTTAATACTGACAACAAAATGGCGCGAAAGATCTTAATTAAAATCGCTAAACTAATGGGGCGAACTTTTTAAAATGTTATATCTAATTGGGCTAATCATGAAGAAGAATCGGGCTCAGAAAACCCTTAAGCAGAACTACCTGAACCCTGAGTTGTATTAGGTTTATGGGGACCAATGTTGATCAGGGCTATAGTCTATTCGCTGTAAGTAAGCGAGAATTCATGACCTCTAATCTCTGTAACTCACAAACGACTAGAGTAATCGAGCTAATAAAGAGGTAGTCAAGGAATAGTTGTGGAAATTTACAGCCAATTTGCTCTAGCCCTTTATGAGTTACAGAGGATAGAGGTCATGATTTCTCGCCTACTTTCAGCGAATATACTTTAATTTATCCTTTACAATCTGATGGCTGTCTTTTGGTTAATTATTAAGAGGTATATATAAAAGGAGCAACGTGAAGGTCAGACGGACGGGCAGGGAAGGAAGCGACTCCTGACGTATAAACAGTCCGGGATAACTGTATCCTATCTATTATCAGGAAGGTACTAACTACTGGTATAAGCAAATCTAGCCACAGTGTATTTAGTCGTCAGGTTCCATATATATGCTGATACTATGAACAAATGGTGATTAACCCGTATAGTAGCCAGAATATAGTTAACAAAACGTCATCTATACAAAAGGGGTTAAGAATGGCAATGGTTTATGTGCACTGGACCATTAATATTTATTGCTTAGATATACTGTATATCACGTTATAATGAAGATTGACCATTTTTCCTTTGCTACAGGATTTTTTTTTTGTTTCGATTTAAATTATGTTCGGGACCCAGTGCAGTGTTGATCGTGAGGGTAATGGTCCTCAGCGTGTCAAGTTTGTGGGAGTGTGGAGAGACTGTGACGGAAGGAGGACCCTCACGCGGGGTAATACAGTCAGGGCTCCCTCTCCCGACCCCCTTGTGTCTATATACAACACACGGAATCACTATCCTTCAACTTGACATTGTCAGTTTTATAGAGAAACTTGAAATGAAAATACGATTATTTTGTTTAAAAGGTATTGGGAAGGGGTATTTTTGCTGGATCTTCTTTAAAATATGTGTTAAGTTGAGGGTACAAAGCTACAGTGTGTATGCATATAGTGTATATAACTGTTATAGGCCTAAGCTTACAGATCGACAAATTGTTTTACATTTAAGTTTATTTATATGATTTGCGGAGTCCTTGAAATATTGTCCAACCTATCTTAACCATTTATGATATAACAAGTAGTTCATGTTTTGTAGATTATCAATAGCATTAGTCTAAAATGTGATCTCATTCAATGTATTGAGTGTTAATATAGAATAGTGATGGACAGCATAACCATACAATGTAGGACCATATGCTTTATGAATATGAAGAGATGTAGCTGGATGATCATAGCATTTGACTTTTTATAACAATTACCCTATCTCACTGTGTGCCATGTCTACTACACATGTACACTGTACAGTATACAATAGTTAACTGGCAATGTACACAGTTTGTACTGACGTGGCGATTACGAAACCGCTCTATCTTCAGCTTTACAAAAGTAATTCAGAAACACAATCTTAAATATTTTGTGTGGAATATTCGAAGTAAGGTAGTTAATAAGAGTGTCCACATGTTACGCCGAGGCTGTTCAACCATTAATCAGCTATGGAAACTATAACCAGCTACTACAACTTGTGTTACAGTTCCTGCTGTTTTCACTCCCTTTCAATATAATATATAATTTGCTTCAGTTCATGAATATCTATCAACTTTGTTGAATTGTGAATTGACCTCTTGCGAGTTTCAGGTTTTAGGGAAGTTGTAGCCGTAAACATAGAAGCTTAGCAGAATTATAACAGTAATGATGGGCTATGATGGATATAAAGTTTGTTGACATTGGTTTTATGTGTTTATATAAATTATGCACTACAACTGTATTTTAGCTGGTAACTCTGGTAAAGATAGAAATATGTAGATCCAACTTCCTTAAAGCCTGAAACTCCTAAATGGTCAATTACGCGAACTGTCGAGTATAATTAAATATACCAAAGGAAATGCAAGTATATCGTTGGATACGAGAGAGCACAGGACTGAACAAGACATGCAACATCTTGGGTGTCATTCATAAACTATAGTAAATATTGTAAACAAAAACACCATCCATATCCAGAAAAAGTTCATTGTCCGGCAAGCTTAACCCACGAGCCGACAAGAAACCCCCCCCCCCCCCCCCCCCATCCACCACCACCACCACACACACACACACACACACAACGAAAGACACAAATCAAGTTGGGCCTCATGGATATTCATAAGCTGGGAACCTTGTTAAAGAGAAGAAACTAGACATTGGGAAGAAATGAGATGAGAGAGGGTGGTGGAGAAAATCAATGAGTATAGTTGGTTATACTAGATTGGTACTTAATGTTTAGTTATCGTTTTCTTTCTCTGTATCTATGCGCCTTCTCTTACACTAGCTGCCATACACTCCTCTCTCTCTCTCTCTCTCTCTCTCTCTCTCTCTCTCTCTCTCTCTCTCTCTCTGTATATGTGTGTGTTCATGAGTCGAAAAAACGATTGATTGTCAAAAATATAGTAAAGCATATAAACATAGTAAATACTGACGAAACTTAGAAAATACGGACATCGATCACTAAACCAAAAGTGTAAGTAAAAGGCGTGATTTGAGATGGGAATATATCCATGGTTACGATAAAGAATGAGTAATTTTGCAAGATAAGTAATTAATTGTTTCCGAGACCCTTTTAGTTAATTCAATTTCGTAATATAAGTAAACAGGCAAACAGGACACACCAAATGCTGCATAATAATCGATGGAACAGCAATTTTTAAACATATGACACATAGCGATATTGACCTCTAGTCCTTTGTATTTGTTTTCTTCGGGCAGTATTCTGATAAGTAGAATGTTGTGTAGAATTAGATGGAATTTAGGTCGAAACTTGAAAAAGCAGTTACCAAAATCAATACAAAAAGTCACAGACACACAGACACACATACACAGACACAGACACACACACACACACATTTTATTAGAACACTTTTTAGACGTTCGTTTCGTTTTAGTTTCTGGAGATCACAAACAGGTTACAAAAGTCATATAAGAAGCTGCAACTGAAACAATTTAACTGTTTTTTCTAAATTGGCCTTTAAATTCATGTTGAATAGTTCACCTTCGGCGACAAACAAATACTTTGCAATGAACAACACAGAGTGCTTTATCAGGAAACTGTCGTTGCCTTGTGTGGAGCATTAGTTAATGTAGTCAGACAGTGTGTACTAATAATGTTACTGTTCGAGGGTTTATGCTTGCTGGGCATAAGGATCTGGATACAAAATCTAAATAGGTTCCAGCTAGGTGCACATCAATGTACAGCTAGGTGCACATCAATGTACAGCTAGGTGCACATCAATGTACAGCTAGGTGCACATCAATGTACAGCTAGGTGCACATCAATGTACAGCTAGGTGCACATCAATGTACAGCTAGGTGCACATCAATGTACAGCTAGGTGCACATCAATGTACAGCTAGGTGCACATCAATGTACAGCTAGGTGCACATCAATGTACAGCTAGGTGCACATCAATGTACAGCTAGGTGCACATCAATGTACAGCTAGGTGCACATCAATGTACAGCTAGGTGCACATCAATGTACAGCTAGGTGCACATCAATGTACAGCTAGGTGCACATCAATGTACAGCTAGGTGCACATCAATGTACAGCTAGGTGCACATCAATGTACAGCTAGGTGCACATCAATGTACAGCTAGGTGCACATCAATGTACAGCTAGGTGCACATCAATGTACAGCTAGGTGCACATCAATGTACAGCTAGGTGCACATCAATGTACAGCTAGGTGCACATCAATGTACAGCTAGGTGCACATCAATGTACAGCTAGGTGCACATCAATGTACATACGTAATGTCACAATACGTAATCCACTGCTAATGTCTATTCACGTATGTGGCCCACATATTCATAAACACTAAACTATTCACGAATAGGCATAGCAAGATAAACCTTTTAGGTCAAAGTCATTAAGCCAGACAGGGTCATTACTATGCACCAGTGAGAGAAAGAGGAGGAGGGAGGACCTGCAGCTGTGGCCTCGTCTGTGGTATCAGGGGCGCCTGTTCAGAATACCAAGTTGTCTGCTGCATGTACATCACTTACAGTAGTCACCCGTTTACGAGTATGCACTGTGTTTCCCAGTTCTGAGTCACAACTCGTATTTTATAGCAACACGTGTAATACTTTTAATTTAGCGCAAAAACGTAACCAAGCCTAATACTCAATACAATTTCATATCCATTTAAATACAAAATGTCAATAAGATACAGAACTTCGGGGCAGTAGTGAAAGTACAGTATGCCAAGAGAGAATCGGACGAGACGTGATGTTGTCAAATGTACAAATTGTTAGAAGTGGGTTGCATTAGCATAAACTGCCTCACCTCCTCACTCAACCTGACACTACAACTTGTCCGGCCCACATATTCCTAAACTTTGTACTGATACCACACCAGGAGTAATTAGAACCAATCAGAGGGCGCGAGGTACAGTGACGTCACCCACGGGGGAGAAGCTAAATGCCCAATCTCTCTCTCTCATTCACACACACACACACACACACACACACTCTCTCTCTCTCTCTCTCTCTCTCTCTCTCTCACATAATTACCTACACTATTTGTCAATGAGAGAACAACTACGAATGACTAAAATTATCCATAAATTACAAATCTTCCATAGGCCTATGAAGTAAGGTTGATGAAATTAGGCCTACATTTGATAGAGAGACGCAGAGTTAGTGGAGATAATGATAGAGGTGTTCAAGTGGTTTAGTGCGATACATAAATGGGACATGAAAGATGTACTGAACCTCAGTGATAACGAAAGAACTCGATATAAATGGTTTCAATTAAATTTCGTTTCAGAAAAGATATGCAGTATTTGTTCGGTAACAGAGTTGTAGACATGTGGAATGGGATACTGAGTGATATGGTAGGATCAAGAACTTCAACATAGGCATATGGACGAGATGGGTTGGGTATGACAGGGATCTGCCATGTGTGGGACAATCGGCTCTCTGCAGACTCCCGTTTTCTTAAGTTCTTATGTTTGTATCACCAAGAATAAGATTCACACAATTAATATATATTATTAACTACATGTATGATATTTAATGATTTAATTTTAGTCATTCGTAGTTGTACTCTCATTGGCAAATAGTGTAGGTAATTATGTGTGAGAGAGAGAGAGAGAGAGAGTGTGAGATAGTGTGTGTGAATTTGTTTTTAACCTGGTGGAAAGTTTAATCGCCTAACACTAACTGTTGATTTTTGGATACTTAAATGGAAAAATATGAAATTGATGTTTCTGCATCTTATTGATATGTTTTCACAATTAACAACATATTTGACTGTAAAACTTTGAAATAGCTTAGTAAGTAAGATGGGGATAAGTCAGTTTCTCGCCAACTCAAATAAAATATAAGTACCCAAAGTCATGAGTTAATACCTTCAGTACAATGGTGTCATGTTCGTGATAGTCTGGCTACTATTAGACGATTATATTCAACTTTGGAAGAACCTATAATTAAACATCAAAGGGGAAGAGAAAATCAATTAACTCGTAGGTTTGCATGGATCCTCACTAAACTTAACAAAATAGTCTCATGATACACAGGATAAAATTGGACGCGACCGTTAATTAAGAAATGGCCAATAATTATAAACAAGGAGGAATGACCATGCATGGCGAATTCTCCAATATGAACACCCATGATAAAGGGTGGGGGGGGGGGGGGGGTTGTAGATGGAGGGGCACACCAAAGTACTTCGGACATGTTTTCTGCATTTTTTGTTTGGTAGTTTCTGCTTTACAGTGCCATTTTAATTCAATATGACCTCACTCTATTTGTCGGTAGCATTGCTATCTGAGGCAAATGATGGGAAAATACTGTAGATCTAAAATTGTCGTGTAAAAAAGGCTCTTGTGGTTTTGCCTTCTTGTTTCTTTCCTGTTATGGCCAAACAAAATATTCCAGGCTGAGGTTTCCAGTTATTTTTATTTTTTTTTATAACGATCCACCACAACAATTTTGGGGGGCCTTGTTAAGATTCAATATCCATCAAATATCCATTCAATATCCACTCAGCCCATCTGTCAGACCCCGACCCACCTTCCTGTTTGTCCTTTCATCTACGCCGTTACTCGTTCTTTCACTCGCTATGCACTAACAAATACGTAATATCTTGAAGTTAACTTACTTATATTTTTATGGCAATGATTCAATTAATATTATTCTTAGTATAGGCCTATACAGTTTTGTAGTTGATGTATAGAAAATTATATTCATAAAATCGTTTCCAGAGATATACCTTCATAATTAGAAAGAGGTTAGTCCACAAATATTCATGAGTGGGCTAGAAACTATGGCATCCCAGTGTACAGTTTGTCATATTGTTGCCTTCGCCTTTTATAACAGCGTTTTCATTCCAGTAGCCTCGTTCAGAAGGCATCAATCACGTAACCATCACTAATAGCAGCAATGAGGCACTTTGACTCCTTAAGGGGGGTCACCGTTTTTTGTTTTATCTTTCTCTCCTTTTCTCTCTTTCCCTGACTTGTATTCATTCGGCCCCATTCAGCCAACTGTGTTAAGACTTTTATCCCCATCCAGGTTTCGATTTCTTCCTGGCGAGCAATATCGAGCCAGCATTGTATGGAGAAATCCAGCTTCGCCGGAGACATTTTTTCTATCGACAAATTTACAAATTTAGCTTGCTGTCAAAACAAAAAACTATATATGCTGGCTCTCTACCGCTCGCCATGAAAATATTGACTCCTGGATGGGGGTAAACGTCTTAAAACAG